>SKCR01047288.1:0-262690 GCA_019454045.1 Zanthoxylum bungeanum
AATGCATTCATTGAGAAACGTGAAGCCATCAATAACTAAAATGTTCAAACATTGATTGATCTAAAAGATACTTTCTCCAAAATCACATATGCACTGACCATTAATGAGAAATGAAGGTTTTCTGCCCAACCACAACCAAATCCCAAGAGTCATCAAAACTCTCACGAGGGTAGTTTTGGTAGTCAACACATAGACCATGTCAAATCTGTTATTAATTTTCGCAGTGATAAGGTCATCCACATACCTATTATTGAACCTCGCAAAGCTAAAAATAAATCAGATTCAGAGGGTAAGGGAATGGTTGATGAACCATTACCCATCGTTGATGATAATAATTTTTCTCATGTACTTATGTTTCCTCAGACATTAAAAATAAAGAAATTGAACTATTCCCTAGAGATATATGAAATATTCAAACAGGTAAAGGTCAATATTCTTTTGTTAGATGTCATCCAATAGATACCATCGTATACCAAATTTCTGAAAGACTTGTGGACCATTAAAAGGAAATATCATGTAAGAAAGAAAGCTTTTCTAGCTGAACTGGTAAGTTCCATTCTCTCCACCAATAATGCATTAAAATAGAAAGACACTGGTTGTCCAACTATTTCATGTATAATTGGAAATTAAAAAATTGAACATGATTTGCTTGATCTTGGAGCCAATGTCAATTTGTTTCCATTTTCGGTTTACCAACAACTTAATATTGGCGAGTTAAAACTAACTTCAACTACTCTTTTACTTGTCGATAGATCAGTCAAAGTATCAAAAGGAAATATGGAAGACATGTTATTACAAGTCGATAAATTCATATATCATGTGTATTTTATTATCTTGGAAACACAACCTATAACAGACAGTTATAAACCAATTCATGTAATACTTGGTTGCCCATTTTTAGCAACAACTAACACTTTAATTAATTACATGAATGAAATCATGAATTTATCTTTTGGTAATATGACGTTGGAGCTTAATATTTTCAACATGTGTAAACAACCATATGATGATGACAGCAAAAACGAAAGCATGGAACTAATTGAACCAATTTTAGAGGAGCATATTCAGGGGAGTTTATCTGATCCCATGGAAATTTATACTGCTAATTTTCTTGAATCAAGTACGCAATTAAATTCAGATATTCCTAATGAATTTTCACTTGATTCTATACAAGTACTGGATGACGATAGAGAAAAATAGAATTTGGATGAACTAGGAATACTGGAAGAAGAAAAAGATGATGAAGCACCCAAATTAGAATTAAAGACTTTCCCAGAAGGATTGAAGTATGTATTTCTTAGAGATGAACAAATTTACCCTGTGGTAATTTCTGCCTCCCTCACAAGCAATCAAGAAAGTAAGTTGTTAAATGTGTTGAAAGAACATAAAATGGCAATTGGATGGACTTTAAAAGACATAAAAGGCATTAATCCATTGATCTGGACACACAAAATACATTTAGAAGATAATGCTATGACATATCATCGACCCCAAAGAATATTAAACCCTCACATGAATGAAGTAATAAGAACATAAGTTCTTAAACTTCTTGATGTAGGCATTATCTACTATCTCCAATAGTAAGTGGGTATGTTCTCCACAAGTTGTACCTAAAAAGTCTTGAATAACTGTTGTAAAAATGATAAAGGAGAATTAATTCCAACTCGAATCACATCTAATTGGCGTATGTGCATTGACTATAGGAAACTAAAAGACGCCTTTAGAAAATATCATTTTCCTTTACCATTTCTCGATCAAATTTTGGAAAGAGTAGCATGACATCCATACTATTATTTTCTTGATGGTTACTCAGGTTATTATCAAATTCTCATTACTTTAGAAGATCAGGAAAAGATCACATTCACAATTGCAAATAATTGATTAGCAAATTGTGTCAGACACACTACTTCTAAAGGTCACTAAAGCCAAGAAAGATCATTATCAGATAAACAAATACCTAATCAAGTTTTCTTAATGCCAGTCAAGAATCTTGAGACATGAACTAATTCATGTAATTTCTTACTGTAAAAGAACTATTCTCTCTAGACTATTATATCCTAAAACAGATATTTATTTAGATTACCTAATGTGACTTAGTAACTAAGTCACTAACCATCTTGATTTTTCAAGAAAATCAAAACAACATTTCCCGATAGTTTTGACTAATCTAACAATATCCAAGCTTACTCTTAATCTAGAACCTATTCTAGAAATCTACAACCATAAGGAAAGTTAGTAAACATATATATAAATAATATGCATGCAGTGGATTAGAAGTTTAATTCTATATACACAATAGAATAAAGGAAACATAAACGACAATTTTCATAATATTACACACTGCCTTAGTTATGGATTTTTAACCCAACAGTGCCTCCCACTACTTTACATAATACCGTAATCCCTAATGGAAAATGAGAATCTAATAATTAAATTGAATTCCATAGTGAGAAGTGGATCACATGAATATATTTCGACTCATAGTTTTGGCACGTTCTTGCCTACATATATTCACAGGTAGATAACTCATTGTCAATCACACTCACTGTGATTCATAATTTTGGTCCTGACCGTTTCTCGTTGTGACAGCTTTGGCACGTTCACAAGGAGGCGTATCAAGGCTTCATTTGTCAGTGACAAACTCAAGCTACCAATGTAGTCCTGACAGCTTTGGCACGTTCTGGATTTCCACTTTCACTTGAATTTGTCTCTTATCATATAAGTTCTATAGGCACAAATGAACTACCATCAGCCATAACTGCACAATTTTGGCACGATAGAGCTATAACATCAGGAAATCACTTGCATCTGTACTGACAAGACAGACCAAGAAATAAGTATTCATAATACTAGTTACTTTAAGCCTTATTTAAGCAGGGATATTCCTAAAGAGGGTTTTACTCTACATTAAATGCAGATTTTAATCTAGATCAATTTCTCAACAGTTTAATTCTACTTGGGAAAACATAACTTAACTTAACAATTAAATCTCTGTTATGTTTTCTGTTAGCGTAGAACCAAAAATTAAGAAACATCTAATGGATGAAGGATCAGACCTGCTTTGATACCATTTTTATTAGGGTTTTCTCAAAGGCGCATGCAGAAGCGCAGTTCAGGCGAAATCGTAACTTTAAAAATTTTAAAGTTACCAAATAAATTATTCAATATCCAATATGAATAATTCATTCATATTTCACCTAAACATATTTATTCGATATCAAATAACGATATAAATAATTAAGAAACACCACAAAACTTTTACGAAAAATATTTTTACGCAAAGTGGCATAAAACACGTTTTTTCCGAACCGACCAACCAATACACACGGGAGCTGCCCAGGTCAGCCCCAATAGTACTTAGACAGTTTATGGGCTTCCTGAACAGTGACCAATTCGCTGTTTGGACAACGGACACCCGGTAAGCCTGAATCTCACTCGGTAATGCCGTTTTTCACCGTTTTTACGTATTTCAACTCTGAAATAATTTCCGGAAATTATTCCAATTCCCAAAACACATCCAATACATTCATACAACATAATTTTCATCACAAAAATCATAGAAATTCCAGATCTGATTTGGTAACCAAAAATATTATTTTTCATGATTTAAATCCAAATTTCTCAACATTAATCATATTAATACTTACACTAACCAAAGTCACCACAAATAAAGAACTCAAGAACAATTCTAGGAGTTATAAGAGTGGTCATAACACTCTAGAATGATAACAAGTCATCAAATGACAAAATTGAACTAATATTACATTAATATCATTCAATCTAACTCCACACATACATTTAGCCTCCAAATCAAAAAGCCCCAAAATATAAGAAATGAAGAAACCCTAAAACTTGTCTAGATGCTCAAGAACAAGAAACAAACTTTCTAAGTTTAAGAGTTATGAAGATTACCTCCAAATCTCCTAATTTCCTTAAACTAATTCTTGATTTCTTCAATTTCTTCCTTGTTTCTTCAAACAAATTTTGAGAGCTTTTCTTTATGGAGGTTTCGGCCATTGCAAGCTATTTTTTTTTTAAAGCGACAGCAAAAATTTTCACTTTAAAAACAAGCCAAAACCGACTTAGGTAGGGGCATTTTGGTCTTTTGGTTAATTTAATCTAATTAAATAATAATAAGCTTTAAGTTAACAAATCCAATTTGTATTCTTCAAGCTTAAAAGAATCATGCCACATGTAACCAATAATAATCAAACATATTGCATAACAATTATGTAATATTGATATAATTTAATTATCTAGATATTTAATATTTAAACACCTAAATAATTAATTAATGCGAATATAATTATATATGTATTTTATTTACATTAAATAACAAATATATATATTAATGACATGTGTCAAAGTCTCAAATGATAATTAATTAATATGTATCAAATCAAATCTTGTATCAAATACAAATACATATTAATTATTAATTGACCAGATCCCCTAATGCATGTATTTTCATTTAACCGATTAAACGATTCGAATTAACTCATTTAATCCGGTAAAGTATTATGAATAATCTATATTATTCATAACGTGTTGCCCAAGTGCTCAACGAGTACACTTCATACTGTGGGACTCACTAAGTTTAGGTTTATCCGTCACATAATCCAATTTTGTGTCCATAATTCACCCATTTATGAATTATGATAACCATGGATAATCTCGCTAAACTATGCAAGTCGAGGTCATTGCATACATATAATCCCTCCGTAACAGGCTATTAATATTATACCGGGGATATAGATAAGAACGTCGAATCCGTAAGGTATAATATAGTCGACTTTCAAATTTACGATCACTAAATAACACTTAGAACTCGCTTCCGATGTATACAAAAATCATGGATTTACTAGATCGTAAATACGTACATGATACCTATGCCCTGTACACAGGACTGACGGATTCTATCTGATACTCACATGATATCATGAGCATCAGTCCACATGTAACGAACATATGAAGGTCTGATCTAACTAGATCGGTGACGCGACTGCCATCAAAGTGTGGAGGATATCTCATATATCCACAGTGGTATCTCAAGTCGAATGACCACTATGCTACTCGACTTGAGAAGATTCCTATTGACGTTGGTGTATCATCTATTAGGAAATCTTCGGTGAGTCGTTCAGTGTTTATCAAATAAACACCTACACGTCTATACGAGTCTCCCAAGACTCATGGTTCATTGGGATAAACCATCGGACCAAGTCACGATATACGACATGTACTGGTCTCAACGGATTTTACTAACCGACCCGTGTTAGTAAATCTTGACCATGAACTTTATTTGATAATATACTTCTAGTAGTGACACTTTCCAATATCAATTACAAACTATTTTGTAACTGCGCACTACAAAATATATTTTCGAGCCTTTGTCTAATATATACATATCACTAAATCATATTTAGTTTCAATCTAATCGTAATTAGATTGAATATGTATATAAAAGCACAAAGTAATATTATGGAAAAAAGGAATTGTTCGTATTCATGAATCAGACATAAATACGATCCCGATTGGCACTCCGAGCACCAACCCTAACAGAAGTATATCCCCAACCCATAGAGGGCGATCAAGTCGTTACTAGACGTAAAACCAAAGGAAGATGTGAGCCACAATCACAGCTACCAGTACATATTGTTTCAATTTATCGCTTTGATTTCTTTTCCTTAAATTTTTTTTTGATTTACTTTAATTTACTGTTTTATTTTCCTTTAATTAAATTTTTACCGACAGTATCTAAAAATTTTGACTTTTATGATCTATTTTACTGTTCATCTGAAAATTATCATTTTACAAATACTAGTGCTTTATAACTCTCACTTTTTCAGAATCCATAAATATAGCTCGTTATTTCTCTCTTCAACACATCCAGATAAGAGAGAGAACAAAAATGGAGACAATATCAAAAAGATGAGTAACCAATATCTATGTGTTTTATGGAACTAGTAAAAGAATTGGGTAGTGTTATGGCGGAAAGCAAAATGCACTCAGTATATGGCGGTGGTAATTTTGGACTGATGGTATGTATTTCAAAGGCCGTACAAGAAGGTGGTAGTCAAGTTTTAGGGATCATTCCAAAACCTTTGGCAGACGGAAACCTCATCAGAAAATCAAATGAAGAAGAATGCATTATCTCAGGTATGTTTGAAAGACTTACTGAAATGATTAATCATGCTGAAGCTTTTATTGCTTTACCAGGTGGGATAGACACACTGGAAGAAATTTTCACAGTGGCGTCATGGGTGAACTTGAACATTCATCAAAAACCTATTGGACTACTTAATGTTGATAATTTTTGTGTTTTTCTTTTAGTATTCCTTGCGGATGTCAAAAGACTTGGGTTCATTTCGAAACCGGTAAAAAATATAGTCTTAATTGCAAGAAAAGTTGATGAATTAATTGATTAACTCTTAGCTTATGAACCAAAAATCGACCCCATTTTTTCCAAGTTGAACTGGTCTGATAATAATTGTGGCAAGAAGCGTAGAGTGGACTTGGATCTTAAATTGTAATTTTTCTTTTAAATAATCGTAGATTTAATTGTCAATTCCATACTAACCAGATGATGTCTTCTAAACTCTACTTATTCTTTTTCAGATATTGGGGTTAATTTCTCAATTTGGTTGGGGGAGAGATAGTTGACTAGATATTTTTTATTTTCATGTTGGGTTTTTCTTTCAAAAAAAAATTTCGTTTTTGTGTTATTATTTTTTTTTTTGAAAATTTTTTTTTTTATGTTGTTTTGTTGTTATTTGTGTGAAAAAAATATTTTGTGTTGATTTTTATTTATGTTTTCAAAAAAAAAAATACACACAAACTAACAACAAATTTTTGATTAACCAAGTGGAATTGTTGTTCAGAGGTGGCTGTGTAAGGAGTTTTCGCTTCTGAGACGCATCTCAAAATAATTCGTAACAAGTTGTTTTGTTCCTCTTTTTTTGAATCATTTAAATTTGTGAATTCTCCATAATATTGATTAATTTTGATATTCATATGCTCATTTGACAAGTATTTTCATGTACACGGTAACATATGATCGCAGTTTGTAATTAAAATTTTTATAGTATTCATTTCTCTAATTTTTTGGAGTTAGCATCTAAAGACAGTGAAATTTATGTTTATATTCAAAAAAACTAATCATGGTTTTAGTTAGTAACCGAACATTTTGCCTCAGCAAGCAGTGATTGTTCGCGTATAACGGTAGAGCTTGAGTTAGTTTAATAAAAAAATGATAATAATTAATTTTTTAATTATTAACCGGACATCTTGCCTCAGTAAGCAGTGGTTGTTCGCATAAAATGATAGAGCTTGAGTTTGTAAAAAAAAAAATGTGTGAATAAGTTCGATTTCGTAGCCACTCTAACTCGAGCAATTAAGTCCGTAGGGGTATTTTAACACTTAGTACCCTAAGACTAACTAGTCTGAGAGTCACTGAACCAAAGCTCGTTACATGACTTAAAGAGAAAGCTTAAGGAAATTAGACACTTATTCTTTTCAACATCTGAGATTCGAGCAATTAAGTCCGTAGGGGTGTCTTAACACCTAGTGCCCTAAAGCGTACTGGTTTGGGAGTCACTGGACCAAAGTTCATTACAAGGATTGAAGATGTATTATTATTATTATTTTTTTAAAAAAATAAATAAAAAATATTTTTTATTTATAAATAAACTTTCATTGCCAAAAGGTGTGAACTCTAATATAATTTTAGGACAAAAATATTACTCTATTTTCAACAAGACCTGTGAATATTGTGGGCACAATGAATTGATTGATACTTTATTTTATATGTGTATGGAAGAAGGGTAAAAAGTACAGGAGATTTTACTTATTTGATTATTTAGAAAGAAAGAAAATAATTATTAACTTGGATATTTTTTTTAAAGTTTTCGCTCAAATTACTAGAGACTAGTAATAAGCTGGTTGGGTGGTGTGATGAACATTAAGAAAATATACATTTAATAAAACAAAAACTATTTATTTTACACTTATAATTTCATTAATCTCCTTAATTTAGCACATTTGTTAAATAATAATTTTATTTATGTTTTATTGTGATTTTTATTTATTATGTAGGTAAAATACTACTTCGGATGCAAAAATAGAGAAATGGACGTGACATTTTGATTTCGAAGGCCCATAAGCCCAAAGAAGTATGAAGATTAAATTCAAATGAGATATAAAAAGATTGATCTTGTCTGATTCGCTGTTGGATGAGCTTATCATAAAATCGGCCACACAAGATAAGAAAGAAAGAAAAGTCATCAACATTAAGATAATTGCAATAAAAAGATATGTTGATGACAAAAGCAATGTTTGACATTTGTGGCCAAATGTTGGCAAATGGTAAGGAAAAAAACAAATGAGATTTAATTAAGTTTTGAAAATTTTGATTGAGGTGCTGAGCACCTCGCCCATAAATTGAGGAGCTCAGCACCTCAGTTTTCCAGCTTCCTTCACACGATTTCATTTTTGAAAATTTGTGAAGGGATCCAGCTCTTGTGTGTTTTATTTTTGTAATTTTTTCTTTTTCTTTCAGTAATAAAATTATGAGTGTTTTTATTCAAATTATGAGTAGCTAATTTCGTCCTTCTGGGTTAATGAGTGAAACTTTTAATATGAAAATTTAGATTAATCTTATTTAGATTATAATATATAAATTGTAATCTAATGATTAATGTTTAATTTAAATTTGGATTAATTATTGAAAAACTCTATTACGACCTATATGGCTGGTTTTATTTATTTGACATAATTGAGTACCTAACTGTACTTGTTATAGACAAAAGCTTTCACCGCCTTTATGGTTGGTTTTAAATATTTTGGCATAGTTAATTCCTGAAATAAATTAATTGGGTAATAATGATAAGTTATTTATTATAAAAAGTAAGATTTCTAAATTTGAAATACTCATAACCCCAATATTTTATTTTATTGTTGCAGTTTAATTTAAAATTTTCAATCTCTTCAAACAAATTCACTCTTTTTATTTTCAATCAAATTATTATTTTATTTCACTAAATCTATTCCCCGTGGATCAATTCCGGACTTACCGGGTTATTTCATTACTTCGACACTCTTATACTTTGGAGTAAAGAATAACTTTTTAAGCGTGTCAGGTGGTATCACTAGATTCTGTAAAGGAAGCTTCTAAGTTGTGGCATCAGAAACTTTGCTACATGTCAGAACAGGGAATAAAGATTCTCGTAAATCAAAAGCTACTCCCAGGCTTGAAAGTGGTTAGTCTACCATTTTGTGAGCATTGTGTTACAAGTAAATAAAACAGATTAAAATTCAGCAAGTCAAGTGCTCTGAGCAAAATCATTTTAAGAATTGATTCACTCTGATGTCTGGGAAGCACCGGTTCAATCTCTGGGGAAAGCAAAATATTTTGTATCATTTATTGATGACTTTTTAGAAGATGTTGGGTGTACCCGATCAAAAACAAGTCAAATATGATGCCAATTTTTAAAAACTTCAAAGCACAAATTGAAGTAGAAACTGGAAAGATAATCAAATATTTTAGGACATATAATGGTGGAGAGTATTGCAGCAAGGATTTTGATGCATACTGTCAGCAAAAATGCATCAAAAGGAAAACTATTACACCAAACACTCCTCAACAAAATAGTGTGGTAGAAAGGATGAGTAGAACACTACTAGAAAGAGTTAGCGATATGCTCAGAACAAATAGTCTATCAAAGTGCTTTTAGGCAGAAGCAGTTCATAAATCATACTATGTTGTAAATATATCTCCATCAACAACAAACACTGATTACTCATCTCTTCACATTTTTGATTGTATTATATACGTGATGTACAACGCTAAAGAAAGAACAAAACTAGATAGCAAAATCTAGAAAATGTATTTTCTTGGGTTATGCTGATGGAGTAAAGAGGTATCGCTTGTGGGATCCCACTACCCATAAGATCATCATCAGTAGGGATGTGATATTTGCAGAAAATCAACTACAGAAAGAAAGAAATGATAGCACTTTAAAAGAAAGTACAAAAACTACAACAGTACTGGTGGAAAATAATCCAAAATAAGAAAATTCAGATTTTACTGAAGTAGCACTAGAGCACGAGATACAAGAACCAATCGAGTTTGAAGCTTCTGAAGTTCATCGATCAACTCAAGAGAGAAGACCTCCAGGTTGGCACTATGAGTATATTATGGAAAGTAACATTGCATACTGTCTTCTAACAAAGGATGGAGAGCCATCAACTTTCCATGAAGCTACAAATGACGTAAATGTATCTTTGTGGACGACAACAATGTAGGAAGAAATAGAAACTTTGCACAGAAATAATACATGATAAAAGCTATTGGTAATAAATGGGTCTACAAGATCAAACGAGATAAAAATGATCAAGTGTAGTGGTATCGTGCAAGAATGAATGAGATATTTGGTGGTTCAACTTACAAAAGTCAGAGTAGTCCTGGCTATGTGTGCTACTTTTGACCTACATCTGGAACAGTTGGATGTAAAAACTGCATTTCTTCATGGAGATCTTGAAGAAAAAATTTATATGATCCAACTAGAAGATTTTTCTGAAATAGACAAGGGGAACTTGGTTTGTAGATTGAACAAATCTCTATATGGTCTCAAACATGCACCGAGATATTGGTATAAGAGATTTGATTCATTCATTATTTGTCTTGGGTACAACAGACTCAGTTGAGACCATTGTATATATTAAAAGAGATTTGAAAATAATGACTTTATTATTTTACCACTATTGTATGTGGACGACATATTGGTTGCAAGCCCTAACAAAGATCTCGTCGAAGAATTAAAGGTACAGTTAGTTAGGGAGTTTGACATGAAGGATCTGAGACTAGTAACAAGATTCTAGAGATGCAAATACATCGAGATAGAAATAATAGGAAGATTTGGCTTTCTCAGAAAAATTACTTGAGGAAAATCGTACGACGGTTCGACATAGAAGATTGTAAGACAATTTCTACCTCACTTCCTGTTAATTTCAAGTTATCCTCATTTATATGTCCTAGCAATGAAGCTGAGAGGAATGAGATATCTCGAGTACCATATGCATCAGCAGTGGGAAGCCTAATGTATTCCATGATTTGTACAAGTCCAGATACTGCACAAGCAATGTGAGCAGTTGTCTTTTTATGGCGAATCTTGGTAGAGAGAATTGGAATGCTGTTAAGAGGATCCTTAGATATATCAAAGGAATTGACACACTCATAAAGTGGTTTTTTACTCCCAAGTATAAGAGTTTCGAAGTAATAAAATAACCCGGTAAGTCTGGGGTCGATCCATATGGAATAGATTTAGTAAAATTAAATAATAATTCGAGTGAAAATAAAAAGATTGAATTATTTGAAATAATTGACAATTTTTAAATTAGACTGTAACAATAAAATAAAATACTGGGCTAGTAATTTAAGCGAAAAACTTTAAAAAGACAAATTCTTATCCGAAATAATAATTGTTTTATTTCTTTCTAAATGATCAAATAAGTAAATTCTCCCGTAATTTTTACCCTTATTCCATACACACATAAAATAAGGTATTAATCAATTTATTGTGCTCACAATATTCATAGGTCTTGTTGAAAAGAGAGTAATATTTTTGTCCTAAAATTATATTAGAGTTCACACATTTTGGCAATGAAAGTTTATTTATAAATAAAAATAATTTTTTTTAATACTTCTTCAATCCTTGTAACGAGCTTTGGGTCAGTGACTCCCAAACCAGTTGGATTTAGGGCACTAGGTGTTAAGACACCCATATGGACTTAATTGCTCAGATCTCAGATGTTAAAAAAGAAAAAGTGTTTGATTTCCTTAAGTTTTCTCTTTAACCCATGTAACGAGTTTTGGGCCAATAGTTCATAGACTAGTTAGTCTTAGGACATTTAGTGTTAAAACACCCCCACAGACGTAATTGCTCGAGTTTAAGAGGCTACGAAATTGAACTTATTCACACACTTTTTTTTACAAACTCAAGCTCTACCATTTTACGTGAACAATCAATGCTTACTGAGGCAAGATGTCCGGTTACTAAGTAAAAGCTTGGTTAGTTGTTTTTGAATAAAAACACAAATTTCACAGCCTTTAGGTGCTACCTCCAACAAACTAGAAAACTGAATATTATAAAATTTTCACTTACAACCCATGATCATATGCTACCGTGTATATTGATAATACCTGTCAAATGAGCATATTGTAGACATTGTATTTTTGCATGAGCTCGATGATGAGCCTCGTAAGGAGGCACTGCCTGAAAAGTTACTGAAATTGCGAAAAACGAATGCCGGAAGGAAGGAAAACCCCCAAAATTAGCACCTCATCGGATTCAGACTCACTAGCCAGCCTCAGATTCGCTCAGTCAGTTTCTGCTTCAAACCTTAGCCCAAAAAACCTCATAAACACCTAAAGCCCATAAATCCCATGCAATTCACATGTCAAAATCCCCTCATCAACACTTTCCAATTTAACAAGATTTTGGGATCCCATCCAATTTAATAAGATTTGGGATATTCTCATCACCAAGTTTAAGAGATTTTATTCCCAAAATAATTTAAGAATATATCTCCCAAATAAATGTGATTTGTTTCCCTATTTGGAGATCCCTTCAAATCATTATAAAAAGGGGACCAAATCATCCACAAAAGAAGAGACTTGGACGACAACCCTAGTAAGCTTCTTCTTTCTTCTTATCACCGAAACAACAAGAAACCAAAACCCCAAAGCCACCGAAAAACAACCACAAAATAATCGACCCCAAAGCCATAAAAAAGCAGCCAAAAAATCACCCAAGACAACTGAAACAACGGCCAAAGAAAACAACCAAATAACCGAAATAGCAGAAACAAATCACCCAAACAACCAAGACCAAAACAGCCACCATAATCATGAAAACAGCAACCAAATAAACAACCAGAAAAACAACCAAAAAATAGTAAAAAAACCAAACACAAAAAACAAGAAAACCAGCGAAACAGTGAAGCAGAAAACAACCAAAATAGCAGCCCAAAAATAACCAAAAAATAGCCTAAACCATCGAAAAAACAACCAGAAAATAGTGAGCAGAAATTGAAAAAAAAACAACCAGAAAATAGTGAGCAGAAACAGCAAACAACGAACCAGAAATAGCAAACAGCGAACTAGAAATAGCAAACAGCGAACCAACAATCCTTCTGGCAACGACCTAACGCAATTCCGAGAAAGCAACTTAAGAGGTAAGACTTGAGGGCACCCTTATCACATTTATTTGTGTAGTTTTGAACGCTGCACGCCTGGCTAGACGTGAAATACGTCCAGCCGGGTATGTGAAGTCCTATATGAAAGACGGTCAAATTTCTGGTCACATTCTTTTCTTTCTTCGGCATTTTGTTATTTGTTATTTTTTTATATCTATTTAATGTTATCTTTTTTATCTATTTATTCATTTTTATTGTTATTTTATTATTTCGTCTTTATTTTGTTATTTATCTTTTTGTCTATTTATCATTATTTTATTATCTTTCCTTTAATTTTTATGTCTGTTTACATTGCATTGATGATTATTGCATGTTATTATCCCTTGCGGTATATCAGATGGAAACCCAGACGTAAATTCCGTAGCCGAATTCGAATGGATGGTAGTACGGTCTTTACTTGGGTTACAACTTCACGTACCACTCCAGAAATACTCATATATGCGTGATTAACCCATATTTTTGTTTGCTATTTATTTATTGATGTTTTTCCCACTTTAGATTGTTCATTATAATTTTCGTTATCGCACCTCGTATTTCTTAATTTAATATGCCTTTGGAATCATGTTATTGTGATTATTAATATTTATGGGTGTGCAAATTTGTGTTTACTTGAATTTCTTTTCATGAATCGCATTAAGACTTGGCTATACCATTGTGTAAACCTGTCTATTATACTGGCATAAGTAAGGGACCATTCCGAACCCAACGGTTTGAGGTCTTCCCTTGCGAGGGGTGAGTGCGGCCTTAAACCTTTCCTAATTCATACTGGGTGGCGACTCCTTTATTCTCCGGTTTAGTCCCCCGCGGGCTAATCCGTACTCTTTACGAGCTGCGAGCCCAACAATGTCGTGGTCACCGAGCATTATAGGCATAGCGGTAAACCCCGCTTCATTCCTATTGGGATAGAGAATCGGCCCTGAAACAATGCATTGTAGTGTCCATGTCTTTGGCTTTGGCTAACCAAGTCTCATATATTTTACATACCCTTCTGTGGGACACAGAAACTGAGCGACGCCGTTCCTAGGCTCGCGGTCTAGTTGGGAAGTACGAAATAACATGGAGTCGCCACCCGGCGTGAACCGGGACAAAGATTTAAGGCCGCACTCACCCCTCGCAAGGGAAGACCTCAACCGTTGGGTTCGGAATGGTCCCTTACTTATGTCACTTGTAATGAAAGGATTCATGTAATAATTTAACTAAGCTTAAGTAACGCTTATTTCCAATAGTATCATGCTTCTAAATTCTCATGTGTAAAGTAAAACTCATGTACGCATTTCACATATATCTTACATTTAAATTTGCATGCTTAACATATATCAAGATAGCAACTAACATACAACTTTACTTGCATATCACATTCAAGAAAAAAACACAAGCACACATATTAACCATACAAGCACACATATGGGCACTTTTCAAGTGGTACGTGGAATTGTGGCCCAAGTACAGACCGCACTACCGTCCATTCGGAATCGGCTACGGAATTTACGTCTGGGTTTCCATCCGATATACCGCAAGAAATAATGCTCAAATGTTATCATGACATAAGCATACGAATTGTGACACATTTGCATAAGAAAGATCAACTAATAGGCAATTATGCATGAATATAATAAGACAGACTCAGTTCAGTGTGTGTGCGTTCGTGTAGCGTTCGTAAACGCGTTCGAACGGAAATGAAACAGAATGCTCACGTTCGAGTAGCGTTCGTAACGCGTTCGAACGGAAATGAAACAGAATGCTCACGTTCGAGTAGCGTTCGTAAATGCGTTCGAACGGAGACGAGACAGAATGCTCACGTTCGAGTAGCGTTCGTAAACGCGTTCGAACGGAGATGAGACAGAAAGCTCACGTTCGTATGGCATTTGTTAACGCGTTCGAACGGATACGAGACCTGACACATAATAAGGCAAAAACACATGCGCGTTCGAGTTGCGTTCGTGAATGCGTTCGAACGGATACGGACCTGATGCAATACATAAACAGAAAATAAAAGGGCGCGGCGAAGCACTGCCGTAAATGTGACCTTTTGGGGCTCTTGATCTCTCAAAGAGAGGACCTTTAGACCAACATGCTAAGCCCATGCGCGTCACATCACACATGCAAGAATAGAACCAATCATATCAACCAAGTATGCCCGATTGAACGCATCTTACATCCAATCCGAACACACGTCAACCGGCGCGGCAAAGCATCGTGGTAAAGGGCTTTTAGCCCCTCCCCATAGGGGATTTCACAACACACTTACTAAGCCCATGCGCTCGATTGACTTATACATACGAAAATAAAGATAATAATATCAAACTAAGTATGCTCGATTGAACGTATCTTGCGTCCAACCGAACATACATCAACCGGCGCGGCGAAGTAGTGTCACGAATGTGGCCTTTTCGGCTCTTTGTCTCACAAATGGAGGACCTTTGGACTAACTCACTAAGCCCATGTGCTTGGTTGGATCATACAAAAATAAACGATATATTGAATTCAAGAGAAAAATAAATAAACAAAACGCAACACAACGAAAGAGAGATGGTGCCGTTTACTCAAGCGGTACGTGGAGTTGTGGCCCGAGTACAGATCATATTACCGTCCATTCGGAATCGGCTATGAAATTTATGTCCGGGTTTCCATCTTATATACCGCGAGAGTTGACACATCTCTCATTCATCTAATGCCCACAACATATTACACCTCATAATTCATGCATGTTTATATACTCAAAAATCACAACACACATTTCAACATTACAATCATACAAGAAATACTTAATAAATAATGCGGAAAAGGAAAACAAGTGTGAAAGATACCCTCAGGTCTAACCTTTTAAGCCGTCTCTCGGACTCACGTTCCACGAAGATCGAAAAGGGGGGTAAGGCTCCGCAACTTTTCTGGTCCGCTGGTTCAACGTCCTAGCTCACTGCTTCGCTGCTTTGCTTATTGTTCGAACTCCGTTCTGCTCCTATTCGGCTCCTGTTTTGCTGCTCACTGCACGGGCTACCTGTTTCAATGTTTTCAAAGAACTATTCCAAGTTGTGTGGGTTCTTAGTGCAATTAAAAGTGATTATTTTTAAGGTTATCTATGTAGTTTTCTAAGTTACTGTTTTTTAAGGATTTTGGGCTACTGTTTTAAGGTAATCTAGGAGGTTGTTTTGGCGTGTTTTAGAATTCGGCTATGGGTGAGTTTGGGTTCGGCTATGGAGGGTGGTCTTGTGGTGGTTTCTTTGTTTTCTTTTTGTGTGTGTATGAAGTGTTTTCTCTTGGATGTGTTTTGGGTGTGTAGAGAGAGTTTAGAGAGATTTCGAGAGAGCTTGGGTGTGAATTGTGTTGTCTGAAGGAGACGATGGCCTTGGTTAGGGGTTGTTTATATAGAGAATGGCTAGGGTTTACAAGGGAAGGGATTTGTGCATTAAATTAGGAGAGGTGAGAAAGGCATACACAAGATTGAGGGGGGACAAGATATTTTAAATTAGGAAGTTGTAATATTTAATTTGTGTTGGTTTAGGAATACAAATATTTTATATTGGTAAGTATCTTATTAGATTAGGAAGTCAAATATATGATTGGCTTAATTGGTTAAGATTGATTTTAATTAGGCATATCTTCTTTTTAGTTTAGTATGTGATTTGTTTAATTTAGGCATGATTTTAGTTTAAGTTGGTAATTGTTTATTTTAATTGGTAAATGATTTAAATGTTTTATTTTAATGTTTAATATTTAATTTAATATTTAATTATTTAATTTGGGATGTGTTTTATGGGCTTTGGGGAGCTAAATGGGCTGGGTGTGAGGCTAGCAGCAAAACCAGAATTACCGACACCGTTCGAACGCTCCCTCGAACGCTAAACGAACGCCCGCAATCTGTTTCCCGTTCGAACGAAGCAACGAACGCAGCACCAACGAAGACAGTGAGCTTGTTTATTCTGAATTCCCCCTTCCGATATCCGTTTCCCGCGGCTTTCATGACTCAAAAGGTAGTGCCTCAAAATGAGACTCATCATCGGGTTTCACATGCGAAAATGCAATGCCTACACCTTCTTACCCTGATGGCGTCATGTATCGTGAAGTCACTTTCACTCAAGGCGGTAGATTGTTATGTGGTGATAACCATCACTCGTTGGGACGTACCTAGGGTATAAAAAAGGTGTGCTCACTCGGTCGCTCCCTTCACCGATGAGAGCCTTATCCATACCCTTGAAAGCCCATATATGAACTATAGTTATGTGTCCTATAGAAGCTACCCTCATGCTTGTGTTTGGGCATATTATCATTTGGATCCATTTGGACCTCTCGTCATAAGATACGAACTTGTTGTGTCACTTAAATTGGGACGAGTTTGTATCTTATGATGATTAGGCTAAAAGTTTTCAAAATGAAGATAGACCACCTTGTGGTTGGGCCTCCTATCATTTGAAGTTATTTAGCCACCTTATCGCAAAATTGTAAACCTGTTGGGCCTTTTCAATTGGGACATGTTTACACCTCGCGATAATCTGATTAAATGCTTTAAAATGATAACGGGCCAACTTGTATGACAATTTTGATGGGCTTTGAAGGTCCAAACATGATCCGATTATGCCAGATACATGAATCCGATATCCATACTGGCTTTCATCCAGGAAGGGTACGCTTTGTTATGACATATTTGTATACTTTTAAATATCTCCAAGTCCATCCCCGCCATAACCATGATTACCGAGGGCCTAATTCATCGTTTCTAGACAATAGCATGATCCCTATAATAAGGCTTAGTCAATATTGTAAATGGGCGGTCTTTGTCTTTTACTGATGAAGAGAGACTGAGGTAGCCAAGGTTCACCCTGTAGAGTATGAGAGTTTTGTGTACCCTATATTGGTGCATATGATGAGCCATACCTAGGACATGAATGAACTTACCACGAGTGTGGGAGGAATAAGGTTAGAAAGATATATGTTGTTTTGATAACCACCTACATTTTATGCATCTCACGCATCTCATGCATCACATGCATACACGCATCATGCTATTTTGATATCCACATGCACCTCATGCATTTTATGCATCGCATTCCTACACGCATCATGATGTTTTGATAACCACATGAACCTCATGCATCTCATGCATACACGCCTCATGTTGACCCATTGTCTTAGAAGCCATCATAGATATCCGTTGGGTTGGAGAAGAATGAAGACTTGTCAAGAAGAGGTTAGCAAATATGAATGCGTCAGGCAGTGAAGGTTCCCGTATGGATCAATTGGAGACCAACATCACCAAAGTTACCGAGCAACTACAATCTTTGACCAACGATATGGCCAATTTGATAGTACCCCGCACGGTGGGAATAGAAAACAATGATGATGGAAGGAGTGAGGAGCCCCCGAATAGGGTGAGCGAAGAAATCCTTATTTTTGATGATGACATGGCTGAATATACCGCGGGAAGGATAGCCGGGTCTCAGGCAGAATTACAGAAACTCATAGAACAAGTAAAGTCAGTTACTCGCAAGATGAAGGGAAAACATAAAGATCTGTTAGACTATGATGCGATGACTTTCAAAGAACAGCTGCCTCCCCAGTTTAAGATGTCTGACATGGCCAAGTTCAACGGAAATGGAGATCATAGGGTCCATCTCCGATAATATATTTTAGTGATGAGTGTAGTGGGTTTGTCGAAGGGTCATGTGTAGAAGATGTTCGGGATGTCACTGGAAGGGGGCCTGTAATATGATATCATGGCATGGAAAGGAAGGTCAAAGATGACTGCAGAGCATTGGCGGAGGCTTTATAACAAGGGCACCAAGCCCTCCATTTATAACAAGATGAGAAGGATGACCTCCATGATTAGCGACTTTCAATAGTTAAGAGAAACTGGAAAGACCATTGGGGGGCCTTCAGGGACGAAGCTCACTCCTACTGAGGTCGCCGCCATCGGAAACAAGTGATTCTCCAATTTTGGTAGACCTTTGTCAAAGGTGTTTGAAAAACTGAAGAGGCAAAGACTCCTAAAACCCTTAGAACCTAAACCACTTCCAAACCCTGTGCCACACCACCTCAACCTAAACCTATATTTTCACTTTCATCAGAAAAAAAGGCCACGAAACTGACAACTACACCCGCCTTAGGCATGAGATCCAAAACCTCATTGACACCCAAAAGATACCCGACCCAGAAAAAGAACAACCCAACACACACAAAAACTCTCTACCCAACTAACACTCTGTTCCACCACCCACCTACATGATCAACTCCGGCCTGCCCGAAAGCTTTGTCCTCCAAACTCTCAACCACCAAGCTTCCTGCATGGGGATATGAGATAACAGTATTGAAGATGAAACAGAGCAGGGGAGAGATTTCTGGGAAAACTTCTCGAGCAGCGACAAAGAGGAGGTTGCAAAAGAGGAAAATAAATGGGAAGAAGAACTACTGAAGTTGGAGAATCTGACGCTTGAAGAAAGCAAGAAGACGGAAGAAGACAAGACTGCAAATTAGGAAGATGTTTATTTTCCTGACTTATTTAATCCTGCATTTATTAATCATAAAGACATTGATTTTGCTTACTTGTTCGAGTCTTTTCCTATTAGTCTGCATCATAACATGCATAACATGAGTATATTTGACATTAACTCAACAAAGACAAATGCATTTAATCTTGGTACATGTGAAAACCCCAAGGAAATTTCAATTGCAAGTGAGGTTACCTCTGATAAGCATAAAGAATTAGAGAGAATATTAATAAAATATGCAAAAGTATTCGCCTGGTCCTATGAAGACATGCCATGAGTGGACAAGAGTATTGCCCAGCACATGATACCAACTTATCCGATCATGAGACCAATAAAACAGAAGCTCCGAAGAATGAGGCCAGAATGGGCCGAAAAGGTTAGGGAAGAAGTCAAGAAGCAGATACAAGTAGACCCTGAAAAGATCAAGGCAATTACCAAGCTAACATTGGTATGTGAGCCCATCTTCAAGCTATTAAGGAAGGACCAGCCCGCGGAGTGGAATGGGCAATGTCAAGAAGCTTTTGACAAAATCAAAGAATATTTGGTTAAACCGCCCGTCTTGAGACCCCCAAGGCCAGACAAACCCTTGGTGTTGTATTCGGCCATAGAACCCGAAGCGTTGGGGACGATGAGGGTACATGCAAATGAGAAAGGGGTGGAACATGCAGTCCACTACCTTAGTAAGAAGATACTTCTATATGAAGCCCGCTATCAATAGGTGAAAAAAAAAAAAAAAGAGAAAATGAAGGGAAATGAAATTAGAGCTTTTCTCAGGAAAATCTAGTATATCAGTCGATTCATTGCCAAACTAACATCAGTATGTGAGCCCATCTTCAAGCTATTGAGGAATGACCGACATGTGGAGTGGAATAGTCAATGTCAATAAGCTTTTGACAAAATCAAAGAATACTCGGATAAACCGCCCGTCTTGAAACCCCCAAGGTCGGGCAAACCCTTGGTGTTGTATTTGGCCATAGAATCTGAAGCGCTGGGGGAAATGATGGTACAAGTTGTGTTACCAGTGGGAATAGAGATACAGTCAATGCGGGTACTAGCAGAGGCAGAATTGCCTGAGCAGGAATGGGCCTCGCAGAGGTTCGAACAACTAGCATTACTAGATGAGAAAAGGATAAAGGCCTTGTACCACACGCAGCTATACCAGAAAAGGTTGGCCAGGGCGTTCAACAAGAGGTGCATCCCACCAAGATCAGAGAAGGTGATCTAGTGCTCAAGCAGTCGAAGCCACTGATAATGGACCCAAGGGGAAATTTCAGGCCCAATTGGGAAGGGCCCTACCTAGTCAGGAAGGTGATGTGGAATGAGGCAGTGAGACTGTCAGATTTGGAAGGGAATGAGTTCATTGAGCCCATCAACATGGACAGGTTGAAACAATACTTTGCATAAAAAATGGAAAAAAAAAAGAATGGCTCGTTGGGTTGAAAATCCACAAAGGACAGCCCAAGCAAAATATAGAGCATGAGTGAGCAAGAAAAATGGCTAATTGTAAAATCTGTGAGGAACAGTTAGCGACAGAGGTACCCTTGCAATGCAGTTTATTTCCTACATATGTACTAATAAGTAATGTAAACGTCCTTTTTGAAACAAATGTTCAAGATGTTCATAGATTGCATAAATCCCAGCTAACCGGGAAAGATTAGAGTCAAATAATTATAAATCACATCTTTTGTTTCTTAGATGTTGGACCAAGGTCAGGAGATCTAGGAGAAGAACTCCAAGAATGGAGAGGAACATCGGGAATGAGGACGAGCAACTCCAAGAATGGAGAATAACTTCGGGAATGAGGACAGATCTGAAAATAAAATTTAACTCGCTGAGTTGAAAACCTGAAAAGGCGACTTAGGCAAGATAGAGCAATCCACTAAGTTGAAAATCTAAAAGGACAACTTAGGTAAAAGATAGAACAAACATGCAAACCAAGGAAAGCTTCGAGAATCGAAAGACATATTCTCCAGTATCCGAGAAGGGTAGTAAGAGAAAAATACAAGCCGAGAATGGCAGCAAACTCCTCAGGGAAGCGGTACGTTTCGAAATCTGGGAATCAGAAGACATGATTTTCAGTATCCCAAAAGAATGAGACTGCTTTCAAAAAGGCGTAATCCACCTTGACCCGGTGCAGGTTGCGGAGAGCAGAAAGCTGAGCCAGGTCCGGAGGTGACCAGTCTACCACCCCGCAAATAAGGGACACAACGGGATCTTGAGCCGTGAGACCAAAGAGAATTGAGCAATCACCGGAGGAGAATTGGCATAAGGAAACTGTCAGCAGGCCATGGGGCGCCCAAAGGCCAAAAGGATTCCTAAAGGGGTGAAGAAAACCCTCTAACACAATGAATGCTTAAAAAAGATGACATCAAGCCAATAGGACAAAGAAAACCCATCGGAATAGGGAATACATCCATGCATACACGCATACACACAATCTTTGTATTGTATTAGCAGGCTTTGAAGAAAAAAAGAGCGGCGATGATGAGTAACTCCAGGAATGGAGAGGAGCCTCGAGAATGAGGGTGGATCAGAGGTTGAAGTGCCTCACCACCATCAGTTCGACAGTTCAGGAATGAATCTTAAGGTCGAGGCCCACATTATCAACAATCTTGGGAATGAATCCCAGGCCGAGGCCCACATCATCAACAATTTGGGAATGAATCCCAGAGGTCGAATCACCTCATCATAATAGAAAAAACTCCCCAGCGGATCGAAGAGTCACGAAGGTGGACCAAAACGCCATCACCAGTCAGTTCAGGAATGAATCCCAGAGATCGAAGCATCTGAATGGTTTAGGAATGAACCCCATAGATCGAAGCATCTCAGAGATCGAAGCATCTCACACTAGGAATGGATTCGGAAATGAATCCCAGAGATCGAAGCATCTCACACCCAGCACGGTTCGGGAATGAAGCCCAGAGGTCAAAGCACCTCACAATCAGTTTGGGAATGAATCCCAGAGATCGAAGCATCTAACACCCAACATGGTTCGGGAATAAAGGCTAGGGGTCAAAAGACCTCGCCATCAACTCAACTCAGTTCGAGAATAAATCCTAGAGATCAAATCATCTCGCAGGGATGAATCCCAGAGGTCGAAGCACCTCGCCATCAAATCAACTCAGTTCAGGAATAAATCTTAGATATCGAAGAATCTCACATGGATGAATCCAATGGGTCGAAGCAAGTCGCCATCAAATCAACTCAGTTCAAGAATAAATCATAGAGATCGAAGCATCTCGTAGGGATGAATCCTAGGGGTCGAAGCACATCGCCATCCAATCAACTCAGTTCGTGAATAAATCCTAGAGATCGAAGCATCTCGCAGGGATGAATCATAGGGGTCGAAGCACCTCGCCATCAAATCAACTTAGTTCGGGAATAAATCATAGAGATCGAAGCATCTCACAGCGATGAATCCCAGGGGTCGAAGCACCCCGCCATCAAATCAACTCAGTTCATGAATAAATCCTAGAGATCGAAGCAACTCGCAGGGATGAATCCCAGGGGTCGAAGCACCCCACCATCAAATCAACTCAGTTCGAGAATAAATCATAGAGATCAAAACATCTCGCAGGGATGAATCCCAGGGGTCGAAGCACCTCACCATCAAATCAATTTAGTTCGGGAATAAATCCCATAGATCGAGGCATCTCGCAAGAATAAATCCCAGAGGTCGAAGCGCCTCAGAGATCGAAGCATCTCACACCCAGTATCTCACACCTGAAGCATCTCGCAAAGGTAGCAGGACAACCGGTAAGTCCGGTGACAGCCAGAAAACCAGGTAAGTAAAAATACATGCATGACTTTGATAGGGTTGTCACTGTCACACACTGCATAAGCCCCATCAAAGTGGGGGCGACTGTAGACATTTCATTTTTACATGAGCTCAATGATGAGCCTCGTATGGAGGCACTACCTGAAAAATTGCGAAAGTTGCGAAAAACGAATACCGGAAGGAAGGAAAACCCCCAAAATTAGCACATCATCGGATTTGGACTCACTAGCCAGCCTCAGATTCGCTCAGTCAGTTTCTGCTTCAAACCTTAGCCCATGACCCACCATGCAAGCCCAATCCACATGGCCCAAAAAGCCTTATACACGCCCAAAGCCCATAAATCCCATGCAATTCACTTGCCAAAATCCCCTCATCAACACTTTCCAATTTAAAAAGATTTTGGGATCCCATCCAATTTAACAAGATTTGGGATATTCTCATCACCAAGTTTAAGAGATTTTATTCCCAAAATAATTTAAGAATATATCTCCCAAATAAAAGTGATTTGTTTCCCTATTTGGAGATCCCTTCAAATCATTATAAAAAGGGGACCAAATCATCCACAAAAAGAAGAGACTTGGACGACAACCATAGTAAGCTATTTCTTTCTTCTTATCACCGAAACAACAAGAAACCAAAACCCCAAAGCCACTGAAAAAAACCACAAAACAACCAAACCAAAGCCACCAAAAAATAACCACAAAACAACAAACCCCAAAGTCACCGAAAAGCAGCCAACAAATCACCCAAGACAACCAAAACAGCAGCCAAAGGAAACAACCAAAGAATCGAAACAGCAGCCAACAAATCACCCAAAAAACCGATACCAAAACAGCCACCAAAATCGTGAAAATAGCAACCAAAGAAAAAGCCATAAAAATAACCAAAAAACAATAAAGAAACCGAACACAAAAACAAAAAAACCAGCGAAACAGTGAAGCATAAAACAATCAAAATAGCAGCCCAAAAATAATCGAAAAACAGCAGCCAAAACAACTAAAAAATAGCAGCCAAAATAACCAAAAACAACAGCCAAAACAGCCAAAAATAGCTGCCAAAAAACAACCTAAACCACCGAAAAAACAACCAGAAAATAGTAAGCAAAAACTAGGAAAAAACAACTAGAAAACTGTGAGCAGAAACAGCAAACAGCGAACCAGAAACAATAAATAGCGAACCAGAAACAGCAAATAGCGAACTAGAAACAGTGAACCAACAATCCTTCCGGCAACGGCCTAACGCACTTTCGAGAAAGCAACTTAAAAGGTAAGACCTGAGGGCACCCTTACCACATTTATTTTTGTAGTTCTGGACGCTGCACGCCTGGCTGGACGTGAAATACGTCCAGCCGGGTATGCGAAGTCCTACATCAAAGACGACCAAATTTCTGGTCATATTATTTTCTTTCTTCGGCATTTTGTTATTTTTTTTTATCTATTTATTCGCTTTTATTGTTATTTTATTATTTCATCTTTATTTTGTTATTTATCTTTTTGTATATTTATCGTTATTTTATTATCTTGCCTTTATTTTTTATGTCCGTTTACATTGCATTGATGATTATTGCATATTATTATCCCTTGCAGTATATCGGATGGAAACCCAGACGTAAATTCTGTAGCCAAATTCAAATGGACGGTAGTACGGTCTGTACTTGGGATACAACTCCACGTACCACTCGGGAAATACTCATATATGCGTGATTAACCCCCCTTGTTGTTTGCTATTTATTTATTGACGTTTTTCCTGCTTTGGATAGTTCATTATAATTTCCGTTATTGCAGCTCGTATTTCTTGATTTAATATGCCTTTGGAATTATGTTATTGTGATTGCTAATATTTATGGGTGTGCAAATTTGTGTTTATTTGAATTTCTTTGCATGAATCACATTTTTATTTGAATTTCTTTGCATGAATCGCATTAAGACTTGGCTATACCATTGTGTGAACCCGTCCATTATACTGGCATAAGTAAGAGACCATTCTGAACCCAACGGTTTGAGGTCTTCCCTTGCGAGGAGTGTGTGCGGCCTTAAACCTTTCCCAGTTCACACTTGGTGGTGACTCCTTTATTCTCCGGTTTAGTCCCCCACGGGCTAATCCGTACTCTCTACAGTGTCGTAGTCGTCGAGCATCATAGGCATAACGGTAAACCCTGCTTCGCTCCTACACATATGAAGATAAATTTAATCATTATTATGGAGAATTTATAAATTTAAATGATTCAAAATGAAAGAAATAAAAATAACTTGTTATGAATTAATTTTAGATACATCTCAGGAGCGAAAACTCCTTACACTGCCATCTCTGAACAACAATTCCACTTGGTTAGTCAAAATTGTTAGTTTGTGTGTAGTTTTTTCTTTCTTGTTTTTGAAAACACAAAACAACATTAAAATAAATTTTTTTTTTATTTTTTTACACACAAAATAACAACAAAGCAAAAACAACATAATAAAAAAAAAAATTGAAAGAAAAACACAACAATGAAACATAAAATAAAAATTATCTAGTCAACTATCCCCTCCCTCCAATCAAATTGATACATTGTCCCCAATGTCTGAATAAGAAGAAACAGAGCTTAGAAGACATCACCTGATTAGTGTGAAATTGACAATTGAATCTACGACTATTTAAAAGAAAAATTAAAAATTAAGATCAAAGTCCACTTTATGTTTTTTGCCACGATCATTATCAGACCAATTCAACTTGGAAAGAATGGTTGATTTTTAGTTCATAAGCTAAGAATTAATCAATTAATTCATCAGCTTTTTTGTAGGACGATATTTTTTACCGGTTTCGAGATGAACCAAATCTTTTGACATCCGTAAGAAATACTAAAAGAAAATTGAAAAAATTATCAACATTAAGTAGTCTAATAAGCTTTTTGGTGAATGTTCAAGTTCATCCATGATGCCACTGTGAATATTTCTTAATGTGTGCCTAGCCTGCCTGGTAGAGCAATAAAAGCGTTAGCATGATTAATCATTTCAGTAAGTTTTTCAGACATACATAAGATAATTCATTCTTTTCCATTTGATTTTCCAATGAGATTTTCGTCTGTCATAGTTTTTGGAATGATCTCTAAAACTTGACTTCAACCTTCTTGTACGGCCTTTGAAACACATCCCATCAATCCAAGATTATCACCACCATATACTAAGTGCATGTTTCTTTCCGCAATAACTCTACCCAATTCTTTTGCAGCCTCAATAAATTTTGGTTTAATTCCATAGCTAGTTCCACAAAATACACAGATATTAGTGACTCGTATTCTTGAAGTTTTCTCCATTTTTATTCTCTCTCTTATCTGGATTTATCAAAGAGAGAAATGATGAGTTGTGTTTATGGATCCTGAAAAAGAGTGAGTAATAAATGTACTAGTACCGATAAAATGACAAATGCCAGATGAACAGTAAAATAGATCGCGAAGTCAAAAGTTTAGATACTGTCGGCAAAAATTAAAGTAAAAGAAATCAAAACAGTAAATTAAAGTATAACAAAATAGTAATTTAAAAGAAATGAAATCAAAGCAAATTGAAACAATATGTATTGGTAGTTGTGATTATGGCTCACATCTTCCTTTGATTTTACGTCCAGTAATGGATTGAACGCCTTCTATGAGTCGGAGATATGTTTCCCATCCAATTTTCTTATAAATTGGCAAACAGGGTCTTTTAAAGTCAGATTCCCGAGACTGTATTGTTATCTTTCTTTTTGAAATTGTGTATGCAAATTGCGAATTACTTGATGAACATGTCCACTAGGATGTGTCTCAAGAGTCAATGATATATCATCTAAAGACTCCTTACTCAAGCCATATCTAATGAATTGTATATTTGCGATTGTCATACACTATTCCTAAAGAACGACAACGAGTGTTGCATGTCCAACATGCATATTTAAAATAAACACCTAATTGTTTAGGTCTTCATTTTTTTAGCATAGGTGTTTTTTTCCTAAACCAGACATGTAAGAAATGAAAGAGTCAGATGACTCACCCGCCAAGCTAACTCTTACTTCAATTACTCAACGAATATCACTAGAAATACCGTGGATTATAAGAAGCCTCATTATTTTGATGTGTGCTTTGTAAATTTTCATCATAGCATTTTGGGGAAAATAAGGAAAATGATTGTGGAGTTTTACGAGAGTTTCTTCCATGCCTTGTGTTTGGGTTTTGGCGCGCGCACAGCGAAAGCTCGCGGTTCGGGTGAAATCATAATTTTAAAACTTTTTAAATTACCGAATAAATTATTCGATATCCAATATGAATAAATTATTCATATTTCACCTAAACATATTTATTCGATATCAAATAACGACATAAATAGTTAAGAAACATCGCGAAACTTTTACGGAAATTTTTTTCCGTAAAATGGCATAAAATATATTTTTGACCGAACCGACCACCCAATGCACATGAGGGCTACCCAGGTCAGCGCCAATAGTACTAGGGCAGGTCATGGGCTACCCGAACAGTGACCAATTCACTGTTTGGGCAGCCGTCACCCAATTGGCTCAAAAGTCACCCGGTAACGCCGTTTTTCACCGTTTTCGCATATTTCAACTCCGAAACAATTTCCGGCAATTGTTCCAACATCCAAAACACATCGAATATATTTATATGACATAATTTTCATCACCATAAAAACATTTTTTCCAAATCTGATCTAGAAAACAAAAATATCAATTTTTCATGCTTTAATCCAACTTTCTCAACATTAATCACAACGCCAATCCAAGCCACCACCAATGAAGCACCAAAGAACAATTCTAGGCATTACAAGAGTGGTCATAACACTCTAGAATGGCAATATATCATCAAATGATCAAATTTGATCTAATATTACAATAATATCATTCAAACTTTCTTTACACATGCATATAGCCTCCAAATCCATCCTCTAAAGTAAAAAGCCCCAATTTATAAGAAAGTAGAAAACCCTAGAACAATTATAGATATTCAAGAACAAGAAACAATCTTTCTAAGCTTAGGGATATTGAAGATTACCTGTGAATCTCCTTGTTTCCTTAAGTTTTTTTCTTGATTTTCTTCCTTGTTTCATCAAACAAACATGTTGAGAGCTTTTTTTAGGAAGTATTTCGGCCAAGGAGGATGAATGAAAGAGAAAAAAAAATTTCTAACTTAAAAATAAGCCAAAACCGACCTAGGACGGTAATTTGGTCATTTTTCCCAATTTAATTCAATTAAATAAAATTAAGCTTTATGTTAGCAAATCAAATTTGCACGCCTTAAGCTTAATTAAAACATGCCACATATAACAAATAATAATTAGCCATATAACATAACATTTATTAAATATAGATATCATTTAATTATTTAAATATTTAACATTTAAATATCTAAATAATTAATTAATATAATTATTATTATATATGTATTTTTATTTACATTAAATAACAAATACATATATTATTAGCATGTGTCAAAGTCTCATTTGATAATTAATTAATATGTATCAAATCAAATTTTGTATCAAATACAAATACACATTGATTATTAATTGACCAAAATTCCTGAAAGCATATGTTTTTCGTTTAACCGTTTAAATGATTCGAATTACCTCACTTAATTCGGTGAAGTATTATGAATAATATGCATTATTTAAGTTTAGGTTTATCCGTCATGAAATTCAATTTCGTGTCCATAATTCACTCACTCATGGATTATGACGACCACATATATTCTCGGTAAACTATGCAAGTCGAGGTCATTGCATACCGATAATCCCTCCGTCACAGGATATCCATATTATACCTGGGATATAGATAAGAATGTAAAATCCTTATGGTATAATATAGTCGACTTTCAAATTTACGATCTCTAAATAACACTCGAAACTCGCATCCGAAGTTATACCACGGCCATGGATTTACTAGATCGCAAACACGTGCATGATACATATGCCCTGTACACAGGACCGACAGATTCTCTCTTGATACGCCCTGGATATCATGAGCATCATTCCACACCCAACGAACAGGCGGAGGTCTGATCTAAATAGATCGGTGACGTGACTGCCATCAAAGTGTGGAGGATAACTCATATATCCACTGTGGTATCTCAAGTCGAAGGACCACTATGCTCGCTCAACTCGAGAAGATTCCTATTGACGTTGGTGTACCATCTATTAGGAAATCTTCAGTGAGTTGTTCAGTGTTTATCAAATAAATACCTACATGTCTATACGAGTCTCCCGAGACTCATGGTTCATTGGGATAAACCATCAGACCAAATCAGGATATACAACATGTACTGCTCTCATCAAATTTTGCTAACCGACCCGTGTTAGTAAATCTTGACCATTAACTTTATTTAAGGATATACAACTCATAGTGATGCTTTCCAATTTCAATTACAAACTACATTGTAACTGCGCACTACGTTGTAAATCCTAGGGTCTTGTCTAATATACACGTATCATTAAATCAGATTTAGTTTCAATCTAATCATAATTAGATATCTAATCGTAATTAGATCGAATATGTATACAAAAGACAAGAGGTTCTACCATTAAATAAGTAATATTATGGAAAAAAAAATTATTTGTATTCATGAATCAGACATAAATACGATTCAGATTGGCACTCCGAGCACCAACCCTAACAATTTCTCCCACTTGCTTTAATGCCAATCCACGGTATCATATACACATCTCAATGTGTATCATATACTCATGGCCCTCAAGAGCTCATCTAGCACTCAAGAGGTAGGCAATATGAAGTAGATACGCTATAACATATTGAGTTTGTCCAACAAACCCAATCGTTTCCCTTAGCCAGCATCATTCATATTTTGTATAACCTAAGTTATACATCAATATGACTCAGCTATGACATCAATATTGTGCTATAGGTACTGAGTTGTCTATGTATTTAGGGATCAAATCCAAAATACTATGCAGACAACCGCAAGCACAATACTAATATCAAAACTTCTAATCTATAAGGTCATTATTTAACTTCATAAGTCAATACATCATAAGTTACAACTAATTCCACTAATACAGTAGAATCATTCGTGACACTCCCACTGTATTTTTTCTGACTTTATATGTTGTAGACTGTCTAACGTCATAATTAGACTCAAAACTAATCTGACCCTAATGGTTGAAGACTATATTCTCCATAAATAAGAAAATCACTCTTAATATCTCAAATATAACAAAGAACATGTTTCAAGACACATCCTATGGTCTACAGCATATCAAAATAGCTCATAACTATTACGATTAAATTGATATCTTTAATCGCACATAATATAGTATTCATTATGCTATCATCATATGATACATCAGATTGACTAGACATTCTAATCAATTTCTCTTTCGAAAAATGAATCATCCTTTATGTAAGATTAAAACTATCTTCAAAAGACACACTAACTGTCAAACAGTTATACTAACTGTCACACATTTAGTCTTGCTGTGTCCTTTATTAGATCATATCTAATGCACGACTAATTGGAGTATCTCACAAGTCTTTTAGTTTTATATCATATATGAAACTTTATATTAAATATAACAGAGACTACTCCTACTGCATTCACATAGAAAAAAAGACTTAGGTAAACCTTTTACCTTACAAACATCTCATTATTACATTAATAATGATAATGTCGTTAGGATATATAATACTAGAAATAAATTTGTACGCTCTCACTAACCCTATTATCAAATATGTATTCTCTATGTTTTGATAAAATCAGACAATCTGACTGTATCAAAATTAGAGAACATAGATTTTCGAAAAGCTTATCTGAGTCTACAATAGGCTCTATAAGCTAGTACACCAAACTGTGATTTCAGCAGAATACAAACTCCAGGGCCATTCTAGAATGAATTCTTCAAACAAAGAAATCACAATGGATCTCTTCTTCGAAGAAACCATCCAGGAACACCACTTTTGATTCTTTAGCCAAAATACATAGTTTAATATCAACATTAACCAATAGATCTTTAATTATTCAATTAGTGTGACTAGAGACAAGTTTTCTCGAAATCTACAATAGATTACTGAGTATAACTTTTCTCACTGTCATACTATAAAGGTCAAACCTTTAACAAGCTCACTTTGCTTTTGATGCGTAAATAATTTGCACATTTTATGAACAATTCATAACGAAAGCTTAATCAAGTTCAAAACTTGATCGTAGTAAGCTATGAACAATCTTAGATCTATGGTTCAATAGTAATTTCCAAAATCGATATCAAATATCGCTCCCACTATAAGTTATAAGATAATTTTCTACGATAAGAAAATAAGCAGAACCATTATGTATCAAATACTTCGCAAATGATTCTGACATCATATTAAACTTATACGAAAGTTGTCTGAAGGTCTTTTCATCTTATTAATTATGTAGTTCCATTTATAGCTTATCATTCTCACATTTGACTTTAATAAGTCAAATCTTTTCTACAATTGTCAACATCCAATGTTACACACCAAGTAATAAAATAATTTTATTACTCGGGATCGTAGAAAAGATATCCTATCAAATAGAATAAATGATAAACTTTTACTTGTACCTCCGAGGCGTAAGTACTTTCAATTATATAACCATTATACAAAAGAAAGATTCAAATCTCAAACCTTTTAAGATTCGAATTTTCTACTTATAGATATTATATATGTAACCGTAGAAACTAATGAAACCTTAATTAAAAAGATGAATTAGTGTTACTGGAGCATATCCCCAAGAGAATTGAAAATTAATTCGGTAACACTCAATATCAAACGAATCAGATCATATAAGATTCGATTTCTCCCACTGATCATTTCCATCACGATGGAATTGTAGAAGAATTATATTGAGTAAAAATCACATTCATTAAATAACTTTAGAACTAATTACCATAAATTCATATGTTTGATCATATCAAACATCCTTGAAAAATTCAAAGACTCACGATGAATTTTTTTAAAACATAGTTTTTAACACTTCAAATAGAATATCTTTGAACCATTCAAAATATTCTATTCGTGTTTCATTAGAAACATATTGAAAGTTCTTGAACCATTCAAGACGTTCAATATATATTCTTTTAGAAACATGTAACTAAGTCATGACAATTCATTAACTAAATTACGAAGTAAATAAAACTATCTAAGGCAATTTATAATTCATTAAAATATATACATCTAATATATTAGTTTAATAAATCTGTGGTCCAATGACGTTCATTGGTTAAATGAGATTTAACCACATCCTGAATACAATATTCAATAAATGGATATAGATATATGGTGTGATCTTGTATCAGACCATCCTTTACCATACGGAATTAGCATCTGATGCTTATGTGATAAAATATCATAAAACATTGTTCTAATTTATTTAGTTAACATAATATTTTTCTTAATGTTTATCTCTTCATCAATGACACTACTAGTCATATTAAATATGTAACAATTGTTTATATAGAACAAGTAACTATCCAACAGTCACAAGTTCTGATATCAAATATCAAAACAATCATTAAACATTATTTTAAATAACTAGATGGGAGATCTGGTATCTAATACCTACAGTTGTCGTATTGTGAGAATCGATATTTTCTATACACAACTATACACATTTCCTTTCTTTAGCTTTATAATTTGCCTTCAATTATTCATAACAATTGCAAATAATTGATTAGCAAACTGTGTCAAACACATGACTTCTAAAAGTCACTAAAGTCAAGAAACGTCATTATAAGATAAACAAATACCTAATGGAGTTTTCTTAATGCCAGTCAAGATTCTCGAGACATGAACAAATTCACGTCAATTCTTACCGCACAAGAAATTATTCTCTCTAGAAAATTATATCCTAAAACAGATAATTTAGATTACTTATCGTGACTTAGTAACTAAGTCACTAACCATCTTGATTTTTAAGAAAATCGAAACAACAATTCCTGATGGTTTAGACTAATCTAACAATATCCAAGTCTACTAACATTCTAAAACCTATTCTAGAAATACGCAACCATAAGTGAAGTCAGAAAACATATTCAAATAATATGCATGCAGTGGATTAGAAGTATAATTCTATTAATAATATAGAATAAAGGAAAACAAAAGCAATTTCCATAATATTACACACTGCTTTAGTTATGGATTTTTAACCCAGCAGTGTCTCCCACTACTTTACGTAATACCGTAATCTCCAACGGAAAACGGGAATTGAATAATTGAATCGAATTCCATAGTGAGAAGTGGACCCCATGAATATATTTCGACTCACAGCTTTGGCACGATCTCGCCTACATATATTCATTAGGTAGACAACTCATTGTCAATCACACTTACTGTGACTCCTGATTTTGGTCCTGACTGTTTCTCGTTATGACAGCTTTGGCACGTTCACAATGAGGTGTATCAAGGCTTCACTTGCCAATGACAAACTCAAGCTAATGATGTAGTCATGACAGTTTTGGCACGTTCAGGATTTCCACTTTCACTTGAATTTGTCTAGTCTCAAAAATACATCTGGCATGGATAAAATTTTATCAATTACACCCTCACTGCTTTGGCACTTTCTCGGATGCAGCCATAGAAAGATAACCATTAACTGTATTGACAAGACGGACCAAGAAACATGCATCCAATACATGTCACTTTACTGCCTTATTTAAGCGGGGATATTCCTCAAGAAAGCATTACTCTACATAAAATGAAGAATATAATCTAGATCAATTTCTAAACAATTAAATTCTACATTAGAGAACATAACTTAACTTAACCATTAAATTTATGTTATGTTTCTCGTTAGCATAGAACCGAAAATTCAAGAAATATCTAAATTACATGCATGTGCAAACATCAAAATTGGTTTATATATCATATATCAAGCATGAAAAATGTAATTGATGAAGGATCAAACCTGCTCTGATATCATTTTTGTTGGGGTTTTGGCGCGGAAGCTCGCGGTTCGGGTGAAATCGTAATTTTAAAATTTTTAAATTACCGAATAAATTATTGGATATCCAATATGAATAACTTATTCATATTTCACCTAAACATATTTATTCGATATCAAATAACGACATATATAGTTTAGAAACATCGTGAAAGTTTTACGAAAATGTTTTTTTTTTTTTTCCGTAAAATGGCATAAAATACGTTTTTGTCCGAACCGACCACCCAATGCACATGAGGGCTGCCCAAGTCAGCCCCAACAGTACTACGGCAGTTCATGGGCTGCTTGAACAGTGACCAATTCACTGTTTGGGCAGCTGTCACCCGGTTGGCTCAAGGTCACTCGGTAACACCATTTTTCACCGTTTTCGCATATTTCAACTCTGAAATAATTTCCGGAAATTGTTCCAACACCCAAAACACATCCAATACATTTATATGACATAATTTTAATCACCATAAAAATAGTTTTTTCCAGATCTGATCCAGAAAATAAAAATATCAATTTTTCATGCTTTAATCCAACTTTCTCAACATTAATCACATTAATCACAACACCAATCCAAGCCACCACCAATGAAGCACCCAAGAACAATTCTAGGCATTATAAGAGTGGTAATAACACTCTAGAATGGAAACATATCATCAAATGATCAAATTTGAACTAATATTACAATAATATCATTCAAACTTTCTTTACACATCCATATAGCCTCCAAATCCATCCTCTAAAGTAAAAAGCCCCAATTTATAAGAAAGTAGAAAACCCTAGAATAATTCTAGATATTCAAGAATAAGAAACAAACTTTCTAAGCTTAGGGATATTGAAGATTGCCTTTGAATCTCCTTGTTTCCTTAAGCTTTTTCTTGATTTTCTTCACTTTCTTCCTTGTTTCGTCAAAAAAACATGTTGAGAGGCTTTTTTAGGAAGTATTTCGGCCATGGAGGATGAATGAAAGAGAAAACCAAATTTTTTAACTTAAAAACAAGCCAAAACCGACTTAGGAGGGTAATTTGGTCATTTTCCCAATTTAATTCAATTAAATAAAATTAAGCTTTATGTTAGCAAATCAAATTTGCACACCTTAAGCTTAATTAAAACATGTCACATGTAACCAATAATAATTAGACATATAACATAACATTTATGAAATATAGATATCATTTAATTATTTAAATATTTAACATTTAAATATCTAAATAATTAATTAATATAATTATTATTATATATGTATTTTTATTTACATTAAATAACAAATACATATATTAATAGCATGTGTCAAAGTCTCATTTGACAATTAACTAATATGTATCAAATCAAATTTTGTATCAAATACAAATACACATTAATTATTAATTGATCAAAATTCCTGAAAGCATGTGTTTTTGTTTAACCGTTTAAATGATTTGAATTAACTCACTTAATCCGATGAAGTATTATGAATAATCTGCATTATTCATAATGCGTTGCCCAATTGCTCAACGAGTACACTTCATATTTTGGGACTCTCTAAGTTTAGGTTTATCCGTCACGAAATCCAATTTCGTGTCCATAATTCACCCACTCATGAATTATGACGACCACAGATATTCTCGCTAAACGATGAAAGTCGAGGTCATTGCATACATATAATCCCTCTATCACAGGCTATCCATATTATACCTGGGATATCGATAAGAACGTAAAATTATTATGGTATAATATAGTCGACTTTCAAATTTACGATCTCTAAACAACACTCGGAACTCGCTTTCGAAGTTATACCACAGCCATGGATTTACTAGATCCCAAACACGTGCAGGATACATATGCCCTGTACACAAGACTGGCGAATTCTATCTTGATACGCCCTGGATATCATGAGCATCAGTCCACACCCAACGAACAGGCGGAGGTCTGATCTAAATACATTGGTGACGTGACTGCCATCAAAGTGTGGAGGATAACTCATATATCCACTGTGGTATCTCAAGTCGAAGGACCACTATGCTCGCTCAACTCGAGAAGATTCCTATTGATGTTGGTGTACCATCTATTTGGAAATCTTTAGTGAGTCATTCAATGTTTATAAAAAAAACACTTACATGTCTATACGAGTCTCCCGAGACTCATGGTTCATTGGGATAAACCATCGGACCAAGTCACGATATACGACATGTACTGGTCTCAGCTGATTTTGCTAACCGACCCGTGTTAGTAAATCTTGACCATGAACTTTATTTAAGGATATACAACTTATAGTGACGGTTCCCAATTTCAATTACAAACTACATTTTAACTGCGTACTATGTTGTAAATCCTAGGGTCTTTGTCTAATATACATGTATCACTAAATCATATTTAGTTTCAATCTAATCATAATTAGATATCTAATAATAATTAGATCGAATATGTATACAAAATACAAGAGGTGTTACCATTAAATAAGTAATATTATGGAAAAATGAATTATTCGTATTCATGAATTGGACATAAATACGATCTGGATTGGCACTCTGAACACTAACCATAACTCCTTGCTTGCAGGGTATCAATATTTTAAGGAAACTGAAGGAACTATCTTATAGTAACAAAGTACCGTTATCTGCTGTTTAACCGAGGTGCAAGATTCTGACAAAAATGGGAAAGATAAAAAAATACTCCAAAACTCAAGAAAAATAGAAATTAGACAAATACAAAAGAAAAGAAAAGAAAATACATCAATTATAGTACACTGGGTTTGAAAGGAAAAAAGATTCTTGAATATTTGAACACTCCAAAAATGGTTTCAGACGTCGTCCATTCACTTTAAATACATCACCATCCCTAGGATTCTCAATGTCAACAGCCTCATATGGATAAATATGTTTCATAATAAATGGGCCACTCCATTTGGATTTCAATTTTCCAGGAAATAAATGAAGACGAGAATTATAAAGTAAAACTTTTTAACCAATTTTAAATATTTTTCGTGAAATTCAACTATAATGAAATGCCTTAGTTTTAGCATTAAGAATTTTCACATTCTCATATGAATCATTCCTTAACTCTTCAAGTTCATTTAATTGGAGTTTACGTTCATGACTGACTGACATTTTAAAGGTTTGAATTGAATGCTTAATAGCCTAATATGCCTTATGCTCAAGTTCTACAGGCAAATGACAAGGTTTTCCATAAACTAGACGATATGAAGACATTCACAAAGATTTTTTGAAAGCTATTCGATATGCCCAAAGTGCATCAGTCTGTCAAAGAGACAAATCTTTATGATTTGGGTTGAGAATTTTTTCCAAAATTTTTTTGATTTCCCTATTTGCTAGTTCAACTTGACCATTTGTCTGAGGGTGATAAGAGATAGAAACTTTATGTGTAACTCCATACTTTTTCATTAAGGACTCAAAAGGCCTATTACAAAAGTGTTTACTTCCATCACTTATAATTGCCCGATGGATTCCAAATCGACTTAAAATATTTTCTTTTAAAAATTTAATCACAGTTTTGTGATCATTGTTTCGACAAGGAATTGCCTCAACCCATTTTGAGATATAATTAAAACTAAAATATATAAAAATCCAAATGACTGTGGAAATGGACCCATTAAATTTATCCCCCAACAATCAAATATTTTGATGAAAATGATGGGATTTAAAGGCATCATTTTTCTTTTTGAAATGGATCGCAACTTTTGATAATTTTCACAAGTTTTGCAAAAAGCATGGGTATCTTTAAAAATGTTGGGCCACTAAAATCCAGATTGTAAGATATTTGCAGCCGTTTTCTTAGATGAGAAATGACCTCCACGTGTTTCTGAAAAACGAAACTGAATAACACCACTTATATCACTGTCCGGTATGCATCACCAAAAAATTTGATCATGACAATTCTTGAACAAATATGGATCGTCGTCGTAGAAACTTTTGACTTCGGTCAAAAATTTCTTCATGTCTTGATGGTTCAAATCCGGAGGTATTTTTCCTGTTGCAAGAAAATTGACAATATTAGCATACCAAGGAATTGTATTTACAAAAAAAAAAAATCATCAGGAAAAGAGTCATTGATAGGAGTTGTGTCAATTGATGACTCATTTGTGAGTCTCGATAAATTATTTGCAACTACGTTCTCTGCTCCTTTCTTGTCTTTGCTTGTGAGATTGAATTCTTGAAGCAACAAAATCCACTGTAGTAATATTGGCTTTGCATCATGTTTAAACACCAAATATCTAACAGCAACATGATCAGAATAAACAATGGTTGAAGAACCAATTAAATATGATCGAAATTTATCCAATGCAAATATTACAACAAGTAGTTCTTTTTCCATGGTAGTGTAATTCATGTATACACCGTTTAAAGTTCTACTTGCATAATATATTACAAGCAGCTGATGAGTGGTATTTATATCACTATTTCCCACTCATTTAATCTAATATTTTGTATAGTTTCTTGAGTTTTGTGAATGTTTTGATGTGTTTTGTGTTATTTTGTAGATAAATAAAGTTTCAGGACATTCTGGAGGTGATTTGGAGTAAAACAGTGAAAATTGGTGAAAAAAGGGCATTTTGTTAATTTCCAGCGTCGCGCCGCCCAGACCTTCCGCGTCGCGACGCCCAGCATACGCCGAATCTGCTAACGTGCGCCTGGTCAACTGATCAGGATTTGAGAAGTTTGACTTTGCTAAAATGCGCCGTGCCACGTGTCACCATCACATCCAATCTGCTAACGTGCGCCGTGCCACTTGTCAACATCATATGCTGCCGACACTTTGACTTGACACGTGTCGCCTTATCATCAGCCATGTCAGCGGTCAACGAGTCAACTCGCCATGTGTCACGCCACGTCATCAGACACGTCACAAAGTCAACAAAGTCAACTTGCCACGTCAGCATCAGCTAATCACAGCGTGACACGTGTCGCAATCCTATTGTGCCGACAATTGCAACACACGCCAGAGCCACGTCATCGCCACGTCAGCGCCACGTCATCACCACATCAGCATGACGTCATCAATGACGTCATCACAATAATTGAGTCTTAGCCGCCTTGACACGTGTCGCGTGAACAGTCAGCCGCCATGCCACGTGTCGCCTTCTCATCGTGCCACGTCGACAAACAGTGACAAATCCAGCGTCGCGACGCTGAGGTCCTTGGCGTCGCGACGCCCGAACAGTGAAAATTCTGCCTATAAATTCAGCGCGAAATTTCAGATTTCAAAACACCTCTCTCTCTCTTGATTTCTCTCTCTAGATAGAGTTTATCTCTCTAGAATTTTTATTTTTATTTTTAGTTTTTTTTAATTTATTTATTTGTAATTTATTTTAATTACCATTTGTAATAATAGTAATTTAATTTTTACTTTTTACTTTTTACAGTTCTTACTATTCATGAGAAAGTAATTTCCCAGCTAGGGTGAAAGGTAATTCTTTTACTGTTACTATTTAGATTAATCTCCCTTAAAAATAATATATTTACACTTTAAAATACTGATTAATAAAGGATACCGCTATATTGGTCGGTTGGTATATTTATTTTCTGTTGGTTTGAACCTGATTAATCAAGGATACCGCCAGATTGGTCGGTTGATAAATTTATTTTGGTACCGCCTTTATGGCTGGATTATGGACAAATATTACCGTCTATATGGCTGGTTGGACTTAATTGGACTTAATCAGGATACCGCCAGATTGGTCGGTTGGTTAAATAATATCACAAGTTTATATATTATTTTATGGGAGATGTCTAAATTAGTAGTAGTAAAAGTAATTCCTTTTACCTTAGCATTTTATTTTATTGCAATTTACTTTTCAGTATTTACTTTTCAGCATTTTTACTTTATGTCTTTTACTTTTCAGTTATTAGTCCTAGTTATGTGTTGTAACTAAATAGTTATCTGGGGTTGTAATGAATTTCAATATCACCAGTTTATAAGGGTTAGATTATAGTTTGTGTATTATAATGATTTATTTATTGAGTCTTAATCTTAATGCTTTTTATTAACCGATCACTAATAAAATTGATTAGGTAAACTTAAAATGAACTAGACATAGAGATTTTAAGTTTAAAACCTTAGACTCAATAGCCCACGATCTTCCTTGAGGATAGATAACCCTTTAATAGATTTCCTTACAGGATAGGAATATACCTGTCGGGCGAGGGTAGCCATAATTGGAACTTAATCTTAATGAATCCAGATAATGTGATTGACATAGGAATATGGTTCAATTGGGTTATACTGGGTATTTGTGTCTGACCATCGACAGATGCTTTCGCATAATTTCGTGTTCCAGGTTAATAAATCATTGTATTTCTTAACTATAAAATAATCACTTCATCTTTATAATGATATTGGAATAAATCACAACCCTAGATCTTAGTGTCTTTTGTTATTTTCCTTAGTATTTTCTTTTGTCTTTTTATTTATTTAGCAAAGTCTTTCAACCAAACAAACAAACAATCTCTCTCTTCTTCATTTAATTAGATATTTGTAAATAAATAGATTCAACAATTAATAACAACAGTAGGAATTAAGTCCTCGTGGGATCGATATTTTTATACTACTTGAACGATACGTGCGCTTGCGTTATACGTGTGTGTTTACGCCGGTCAAGTTTTTGGCGCCGTTGCCGGGGACTTAATTTTCTTGAGTTGTTAATTTTGAAACTATCTAATTTACTTATATCTAATTTTCTTTATTTTATTTTGTAATTTTTATTTCTTTTGTTTTCAGGTGATTAAAAAAATGGAACATTATCGGGAAATTGAGAAATCACGAACTTTACAAGAAGATACACCCCAAATCTGGGAGCAACAGTCCGGTTTTCTGAGGCCTGTTGTTGAGCCCAATGACTATCACTGGATGTCAGAACCAAATAATACTACTTTTGCTCAACAGAACTCAATGTGGAGATGTGACATATGTAATGGTAACCACCCAAGCGATTATTGCGAGTACAACTACAATTCAGGGTGGCAGAACTATCAGAATCCTTCATGGTATGATGAGCCAACATATTTCACAGAACCATCACATCTTCCATCTTATCCACCATCTTCCTTCGATCCTTATCAAGAACCAGAACCATCCGAGGAAGATCAATTAATTCACATGTTCAAAGAACAAGAAGCTCGATTTGATGCACAAATTCAGAGTAACGCAGAATCCATACAAAGAATGACAGATCAGATCAGACAATCAACAGAAAACCAGAACATCATACCTCAAGAACCAGTTTCAGATGACACTGATGAAGCCTTCGAGTTCCCAGAAATCCACAATGACACCTTAACAGAGGAGGAGGCTGAGCAGTATCAACAACCAGAGGTATCAGTTCAGGAACCCGAACCGGAAAAGTCTCGATTTGATTTCTATTATTCAGATTCTGATGAGGATGAAACTGAGCTGTTTGTACCAAATACATCCAAAATTGAGGATGGAATTCTGTATCCTCAAAATGAAGATCTTGGAGATTCCATTGCACAAATGTTTGAAGAAGATCTACCTGAGCCAATCATTTCAACCAGATCAGAGGATGAAGACCTAAAATCTAACATTTCTTTTCAGGTTGAAAATTTTGAAACATGTATTTCACAGATGACAGATGAAGAGCTGAATGCAGAAATTTTCAAATACATATGTGAAGAAAAGGTGGAGCAAGAAACCGAGCAAATGGAAGAGCAAATGTCTGACTTTATTAAAGATCCAGAGCATTCAGGAAAAACATCGCTGTTTTGGGGAGTACAAATCAAAGAAACCACTCAGAAGCTTGACAAAATGGAATTTCCATTCCAAGTCAAGCACCATACGAGACCTTCTGATTTTCTTTCTTTCTTTGCAGGAACCACTGGAGAATCAAAGATCAAAAAAGTGACACAAGCACTGAATGAGACAAAATTCTTTTTGCCACTTTACCGTTGGAAGAGACCCTTCAAAAGCAACGCTCACGGGATTGTCTTTAATCGGACATCCAAAACGACATTGAAACCTCCATAACAGATGAATTTCAGTCACGTCTGGCTGAAGACGAAAAATTTAGCGCTAGCAGGGAGGCAACCCATGCAATTTGTTGTAATTTATTTATTTATTTATTTTTGTGTGTGAACTTTTTGATTTGTGTTATTTTTGCAGGAAAAATTAAAATGGAATTTATCAGGACAAAGCAAGCCAGTACAAGCGGGATTTTCAAAATAAAAATTTGACAAAATCACGAAGATACAAAGTTGATCCAGAAAAGACGACCGAGTAAGAAGTCTTATGGATTTATCTGTCGCAAGACATGGTTTTGCCAAAAAAAAAAAAAAAAAAATCCCTAAAAATTACCGAGCGTCGCGACGCACGACCAATTTCAGCGTCGCGACACTGGTTTGTTTACAAGCCTAAAACCAGCAGCCACCACGCACAGATCACTCCTCCTCTTCACAGATCTCACCATTTTCTCTCAACCCAGAAGCCAAATCCATTCGAAACCAGACCATCACCGCAACCCACCACCCACCACGCACGATCCAGCCAACTACAACCACACCGCCACAGCCGAGATCGACCAGAAACCAGAAACCCACCATGACCGAGCCCTTTCTTCGCCGAGTCAAAACCAAGCCAGATCTGCCGTGAACCTCACCACCGTGAGCCATCCTTGCCAAACCGAAATCTACCACTACCGCCGAGTTCAACCACCGAGCCCTTCCTTCGCCGAGTCAAAACCGAATCCACCAAGCCACTGCCGTGTCTCTCCATCACTGCCGAGCCGACCCACTGCCGAGAAGCCAACACCCAAGACCGGAACCGAGACCTGACATCACCAAACCAGATCCAAGCTACCACTGCCAACCACAGATCAGCTGTGAGTCACCCTTGCCGAGCCGTGAACCACCAAGCCGAGACACCGCACCACCACCACCGAGATCTACCAAGCCGACCCACTGCCAAGCAACAAAACCCTCCATCATCAGATCCGGTTTGTCAGGCATCAGATTTGATTTTTGTGGATGATTTGTGTGGTTAATTTTGATAAAAATTGGATGTTACAGGTTTTGAAATTTTGGCAGTAAAAGGGATAATCGAAAATTGAATGAGTTTGTGGTTGATTTTGTTGAAATTGGAGGATTGTGAATTTGAAAGTTTGGCAGTGAATAACTGGCTGAATTCTGAGTTTAGAATTGCCAGATCGATGGAATTTTGTAGAATTGGGGGCGAAGAGTTGAATTGGAGTGTTTGTGGCATTTGTTAGATTTAGGTTGTGTTGGATAATCAAAAATTCAGGGGAGACTCTGTCAGATTTTTCTGAAAAATACCAAAGTTGGGATTTGATTGGTGATAATTTTTTAGGATGAATTTGGGGAAATTTTGAGTTTTTAGAGGAGACTCTGTCGAAATTTTCACTAAAAAATGGTAATTATCAATCGTGGTAAAAAACGTAAATTGGACATAAATTTTTCCTTATGATAATTTTTCCTGTAAAATTTCAGCTGACTAGGTAATATCTTCTAATCTCTTTTGTGTATACATAATGTGAACTTTTTTAATTTTGTGTGTTATTTTTGTACTGAAAAGCACAAACGGAGCATTTTAATACAGAAGGAATTGTGTTTAACAATAAAAAAGAAGAGAGCTAATTCATTTTGATGGCTGAGTAAAGAATTAAGTCTTGAGACACATCCTAATGGATTTATATACCAAACGAGTAGCGTATTGCGTACACAATTCCGTTGCCTTAATTATTGCTTTGATTCGCTTTTCTGTTGTAATTATTTTTATTTTAGTAGATAGGATCCAGACTTTTTGACCTTTCACGATTCATTTTGTTATTTAGCTAACAATCGTCCTCTGGAAGATACTTGTGCTATTATTGTATTCACCCTTTTCAGGTACTATAAATTCGGCCCGTCATTGCACTTTTGAAGGCATCCAGAGTTGTAAAAGAAATACATAAAAAAAAATGGAAGCCACTTCAAGAAGACGAGTTGAGAACATCTGTGTGTTTTGCGGTAGTACTGTAGGTACTAAACCACAATACATAGAAGCAGCACAGGAATTGGGTCGAGTCTTAGCAGCAAGGAATATGCACCTAATATATGGCGGAGGCAATCTTGGACTTATGGGGATTGTTTCAAAGGCCGTACAGGAAGGAGGCAATCATGTTTTGGGAATCATCCCAAAACCCTTGGCAGAGGCAAATCTTATTGAATCATCAAACGGAGAGGAACTGATTATGCCAGGTATGTCTGAACGACTGGTAGAAATGATTAACCGTTCTGATGCTTTTATTGCTTTGCCAGGTGGCTTGGGCACATTGGAGGAAATTTTTATTGTACTATCTTGGGAGAACCTAAACATACACCAGAAACCAATTGGGTTGTACAACGTTGATGGGTTTTATGATTTTCTTTGTGTGTTTCTTGATGATGCTCGAAGAAATGGGTTCGTGTCAAAACCTTTAAAAGAACTCCTCTTCACTGCCAGAACTGCTCCAGATCTAATTGACCAACTCATAGCCTATGAACCGAAAGTTGACCCTATCATTTCAAAAATAAATTGGTCCGAGGACGATCGTGGTAAGAGACGTCGAATTAATCTGGATCTTAACCTGTAATTTTCCTGTAGAATTTCAACTAATCAGGTACGATTTTCTAAACTCTTCTACTATTTAAGACATTGGGGACAATGTCTCATTTAGGTTTGGGGGTGAGGTATAGTTAATAGTACTTGTTTGTATTGTTATTTTTATTTTTAGTCCAAAATTTTTCGAAAAATACAAAAAAAATTGAAAAATTTTCAAAAATTACAAAAATATTTTGCATTTTTGTGTTTTTATTTTAACTAAAAGGTGAATTGGTAAGAAATAGCCGAGTAAGGAGTTTCCACTCTTGAGACGTATTTCAATCCATTTATTTCGAAATAAGTTAATTTTGTTTATTTCAATTTAAATTATTTAATTTGTGAATTCTCCATAAATCTGACTAAAATGAATCTTCTTATGTTCAGTTGACAGGTATTATGAACTTACATGGAAACATACAGACATGAGCTGTAATTGAAGAGTTTGTAATATTCCGTGCTCAAGTTTAATTGGAGGAAGCATCTATAAATAGTAATGGAATAAAAAAAAAAAAATTCTGATGTAAAAAAATAAAGTATCTAAGATCCGGGTTATTAAGTCTGTAAGGGTGTTTTAACACCTAGTGCCCTAAAACCAACTGGTTTGGGAGTCATTGGCCCAAAGCTCGCTACATGGATCGAAGATACTGCAAAAATATATTCATATCTGAAGTCTGAGTAATTAAGTTCGTAGGGGTGTCTTAACACCTGGTGCCCTAAAGCCAACTGGTTTGGGAGTCATCAACCCAAAGCTCGCTACATAGACGGAAGGTATTGTATATAAATAAAAAGTCAAAATTCAGAAAAAGCAAAGAAAAAATCAGAAAAATCAGAAAAATTATTCCATTGCTACAAAAAGGTGTGAAATCTGATAGAACTTTAGGACAAAAATATTACTCTCTTATCAACTGCACTTATGACTGTTGTGGGCAAAAATGAGTTGTTTAATATTATGTTGACTGTGTATATGGAGAATGGTAAAAATAATCGGAGAATTTACTTATTTAGTAATTTAGAAAGAAACAAAACAATTAGTAACTTGTAGTAGAAGTTTCACCTGATTAGTTACTATCTTCTTTATTCTCTTTTCGCTTGTCTTTTTGCTTTTGTGTGCATTAGTTTTACTGCATTTTTACTTTTGTAAAATGTTTGTGGGTATCATTGCTGTAAACCCTCACGAGACTACAACTCGTCCACTAGGGACACCTAGGGGTTTAAAGGCTTGTTGCATATGCTAAATGCAACCGTGATCCCTACGAAAATGGCTTAGTTAAATTTTATTCTGTTATTTTATTCTGTATTTTGCTCGAGGACTAGCAAAATGTTAGGTTTGGGGGTGTGATGAGTGGTATTTATATCACTATTTCCCACTCATTTAATCTAATATTTTGTATAGTTTCTTGAGTTTTGTGAATGTTTTGATGTGTTTTGTGTTATTTTGTAGATAAATAAAGTTTCAGGACATTCTGGAGGTGATTTGGAGTAAAACAGTGAAAATTGGTGAAAAAAGGGCATTTTGTAATTTCCAGCGTCGCGCCGCCCAGACCTTCCGCGTCGCGACGCCCAGCATACGCCGAATCTGCTAACGTGCGCCTGGTCAACTGATCAGGATTTGAGAAGTTTGACTTTGCTAAAATGCGCCGTGCCACGTGTCACCATCACATCCAATCTGCTAACGTGCGCCGTGCCACTTGTCAACATCATATGCTGCCGACACTTTGACTTGACACGTGTCGCCTTATCATCAGCCATGTCAGCGGTCAACGAGTTAACTCGCCATGTGTCACGCCACGTCATCAGACACGTCACAAAGTCAACAAAGTCAACTTGCCACGTCAGCATCAGCTAATCACAGCGTGACACGTGTCGCCACGTGTCGCAATCCTATTGTGCCGACAATTGCAACACACGCCAGAGCCACGTCATCGCCACGTCAGCGCCACGTCATCACCACATCAGCATGACGTCATCAATGACGTCATCACAATAATTGAGTCTTAGCCGCCTTGACACGTGTCGCGTGAACAGTCAGCCGCCATGCCACGTGTCGCCTTCTCATCGTGCCACGTCGACAAACAGTGACAAATCCAGCGTCGCGACGCTGAGGTCCTTGGCGTCGCGACGCCCGAACAGTGAAAATTCTGCCTATAAATTCAGCGCGAAATTTCAGATTTCAAAACACCTCTCTCTCTATTGATTTCTCTCTCTAGAGAGAGTTTCTCTCTCTAGAATTTTTATTTTTATTTTTAGTTTTTTTTTAATTTATTTATTTGTAATTTATTTTAATTACCATTTGTAATAATAGTAATTTAATTTTTACTTTTTACTTTTTACAGTTCTTACTATTCATGAGAAAGTAATTTCCCAGCTAGGGTGAAAGGTAATTCTTTTACTGTTACTATTTAGATTAATCTCCTTAAAAATAATATATTTACACTTTAAAATACTGATTAATAAAGGATACCGCTATATTGGTCGGTTGGTATATTTATTTTCTGTTGGTTTGAACCTGATTAATCAAGGATACCGCCAGATTGGTCGGTTGATAAATTTATTTTGGTACCGCCTTTATGGCTGGATTATGGACAAATATTACCGCCTATATGGCTGGTTGGACTTAATTGGACTTAATCAGGATACCGCCAGATTGGTCGGTTGGTTAAATAATATCACAAGTTTATATATTATTTTATGGGAGATGTCTAAATTAGTAGTAGTAAAAGTAATTCCTTTTACCTTACCATTTTATTTTATTGCAATTTACTTTTCAGTATTTACTTTGCAGATTGGGACTTGGATCTAAGGATTGTCATTGGGTCTGAGAAACTAAAATATGTGTTAGAAGGTCTGTTGCCACTTGCCATATCAGATGATGCATCACAAGAGGAACATGAGACTCTCCAGAGGTGGAGAGATGATGATAGAAGGGTCAAATAATACATTCTCAGTTTCTTGGCACTGGAGCTTAAAAGGAAATACTTTGGTTTGCCTGACGCATATATTATGATGATGCGACTTAGAGATCTTTTATTAACCAAGAACAAGTCTCGGTTATAAAATTTTGATGGAATTGTTCCATTTAAAATTTGAAGAGGGACAGGCTGTGAGCCTTCATGTGATTCGTCTGATTGATTTGATCGAATAGTTGAGGCGTTTTAATTTCCCTCTGAATGACACTTTGGGATGAAATGTCATACTTAGATCACTCCTAGCTGTTGGATAATTATGACCCATAGCGTCACTATTTGTACAGATCATGGTGTTGCTGTACAAATTAACTATGTGACAAAAGAGATTGCTCTCTTATCATTTGTGATTAGATCACCAAGATGTATAAATGATAGGAGGTCTATATGATTAGTTCCTGGATTGAGAATGATATGAGACAGTATCAGTCCACAAATGATAAATCATTAAATATCCATAGTCAGAGTATTATCGAGATTGGACATCGATAATACGTAAGAGACTAGTATTACACTTGTGCACGTTTGTGAGGGCACAACGACATAGTTCTCATATATTTGGGTATAGGATACTCATGAAAATGTAATAGGAGGTTGTGTTTTACCGATGGTATGGGAAAAAGCTTCGCTCTATATAGTCCCCCTCAGAATTCCATTGGTAGTATGACTATGTGTCTATGGAAGTCCGAAATCAGGGTAGGTGTATTTGGTCGTAACCTGAGACTTGCACTGCTAATACTTGCGACAATCAATATACTTTGGTTTTGGTCGTCCAGGGCTTTAACCGGTTTCTGTGGATGCCTCTTCTGGGTATATCGAGAATCGTAGTGTGTTGGGTGTGATGTCAAGACAGATGTATCACTCCAGTCATAGTGGAGATGATGTCACGTAGGATACGGGACTGGTGCTCTTATATGCTACAGCTATCGGGATATTATGACTAGGTCATGTATATCCGATTATAGAGACTAGTTACCAGACATCCGACATGTGCTTCGTACGGAGCAGACACAATTCCTGCCCCAGGCCTAGCATGTGACATCCGATACTGGATCGAGATACGCAATACTACTTATACTACGCCTGATATAGATCGCTTATTCCTGTAAGCATGTTTCTGGAGAATTGGGTAGGCATGGCGCTTTGCTAGAAGCCAACCTTGTCTTATAAATCAGTACAAACGTTGTATGATGTACTTACGTGTTCGGATAGTCCGACTACCGAATTTACTGCCAACATATCTGGGGATCTCATGGGTCGCTTCCCGAAGATTCACCGATGACGTATGACTCGCACTTTAATTAATATGGGATTAATTAGATGAGAGAGAAAATTAATCTGGGATTAATTGCGGAAATATTTTATCTGGGATAAAATATCATTTAAAGAGAGATATGATTAATTTGGAATTAATAGATAAATTAATATATTCGATATATTAAACGAAATTGGATTTCGAAGCGGAATTGAAATTGGATTTTAATTCGGGCGAACCAGTTAATTTAGAATCAATTCATTCGCGACGTGAATAGTAATTTCTCTAGGCATAATCATTTAATTACGTCGCAACGGAAAATTAGTTAATTTGGAATTAGCAAACCCGAGCCCAAGATTGTTTGCGAGCGCATTCGCCTTTCGAATTTGAGTGCGGCACGCAAGTCAAATCAAGCGTCAAATCGCTAGTCACATCAAGCGTCAAATCACATGTCACTTTGAGTGATGTGACATTTGATTGATTGATTGATGGATGGATTGATGGAAGTGGTTGGCATTTATGGCTTTAATTTTTTGACTTTTGAAAGCCAAAATGGTATATATGATTTTTGGAAAATTAATTACATAATTAACAACATATTTTCCATCTCTCTCTCTCCACTTTTCTTCCTCTCTCTCTCGGCAAAACTGCCATTCTTTCTCTTCTGGTTTGCTCACTGCCGTGAGCTGAGAGGAAGCAATTTATTGATTTTGTTGCAAAAATAACAAGTGCTAGCACACTACGGAGTCTTGCGAAGGTGATAGGGAAACCCACCCGTGTGATTGGAATTACCATTCGAAAAGCTTGGAGCTTGGAGCTTGGACCAAAGACGAAAATGAAGGACATCATCACAGCCCACTGCCGTGACTTGGAGAAGGCAGAAAATGAATTTTTGTTGTCCACCGCGTCGCTCAACCGCTCGATGTAAGTATTCCGCAACTTCCTTGAATGTATTCACTTTGTATTTTCAATGCTTGAAATGATCTTGGGAAACTTAGAAAACCCCAACACTAGCATCGTATTTCCAATTTGTAATGTATTTCAATATGAATGGAATTAGCTATTTTTATCAAGAGTTGCATAAGATGCTACAAACTGTGAAGGAGGATTTGAGGAAAAGAGATCTGACTCGCCCTTCTAAACCCACTGCTCTTCCTTCTTCCTCCCAATCTAAACAAAAAGGGAAGAGTAATAAAGGAAAGAAAAAGATGGGTTCGAATGTTCCACCACAGGGTAAGATAGCTAAACCCAAGAAAGCTGCTGAAGATAAATGCCACCACTACAGCAAGATCGGCCATTGGAAGAGGAACTGCCCTGATTACCTGGCCCATATCAGAAAGGAGAGAGCATCTACATCAGATACATTTATTTTTCATGTTATTGATATCTCTATAGCTTGTGAAGCTATGACATCTAGTTGGATTTTAGATTCTACTTGTCCTGTTCACATTTACAATTCGTTGCACGTACTGAAGGAAAGTAGAAAGCTAAAGCCTAGAGAGATGCAATTGTGTTTTAGGAGTGGTGACTCTATGGATGCAGTTGTAGTGGGAGTATGCGAGATCCCCTTGTCCAGTGGGAGCCTTTTATTGCATGACTGCTATTTTATTACGGAATGTGTAGCGAATATTATATCACTTTTTGTATTAGATACATAAGGATATCGTGTAAATATTAAGAATTGTTCCTTATATTTATATGATAGAAATAATGTTCAGATCCTTGAGTATCCAAACGAGCACGGTCATTACATATTGCATACTTCTTGAGATATTTTGAATACTAAGATTAATAAATGTAAATTATCTAAAATAAATAATATCGAACTTTGGCATATGAGGTTAGGTCATATATGCGTTAAACACGTAACTCAGTTGGTTAGGAATGGTTTGATTCATGATCTCACCATTGAACCTTATCGAACCTGTGAATCTTGTATTCAGGGTAAAGTGACCAAAGCCTCATTTTCAGGTATAGGACACCGAGTCACTGACTTATTAGAACTCATACATTCTGATGTATGTGGTCCCATGAGTCAGACTGCTCATAGTGGTTTTTCATACTTTGTTACCTTTACCGATGATATGTCACGGTATGGTTATGTTTATTTGATGAGACATAAATTGGAAACCTTTAAAAGTTCAAAGAATTCTGTAATGAAGTAAAAAAATATACAGGTAAATATATTAAATGTCTTCGATCTGATCGAATGGGTGAATATATGAGTGGCGAGTTCATTGATTATTTGAATGAGAATGAGATTCTCTCTCAATATACTCCTACGGATACTCCACAGCACAATGAATTATCCTAAAGGAGAAATCAAACTTTATTGGATATGGTCCGATCGATATTGAGTTTGATAGATTTGCCATATTATTTATGAGGATATACTCTCTAAACTACTGCTCATCTTTTGAATACGATTCCCTCCAAGGCTATTCCTACAACTCTATATGAGATATAGACAAGTAGGAAACCAAATCTTAATTATGTTAAGGTTTGGGGCTGTCCTGCCTATATCAGGACGCCACAGCAAAACAAGCTTTTGCCTCGTGGGCAAAAGTTTAGGTTTGTTGGATATCCTTCAAATTCGAAAGTATATTTGTTCTATGATATCGAGCATCGAAATGTATTCGTAACTCGCTTCGTAAAATTTCTAGAAATAGAATTTTTATCTAAAGGAGGTAATCATAGACGGGTTGAACTTGATAAAGTACAACCTGGTACTAACGAACCTATGGAGGAACTTGAGATTCAAGTAGATGAAGAACCTTCTTCACACATATTCCGTAGGTCTGAAAATGATTGTATTTGATACAAGAAAAGAGTCTTGATGTTCTCTTAGTTGAAGAGATTGGTCTTTATACCTATAGAGAAGCGATGTTGGACATCGACTCCGTGAAATGGCAAGAGTCCATGAAATCGGAGTTAGACTCTATGCATCATAATCAAGTTTGGGGCTTGGTTCCGCTTCCTGAAGGAATTGTTCATATTGTTGTAAATGGGTTTACAAAAGGAAGCGGGGACCTGATGGAAATGTTGAAATCTTTAAGGCCTGACTGGTAGCTAAAGGTTACACGCAGCGACCTGGAGTCGACTACGATGAAACTTTTTCGCTAGTTGCAATGCTAAAGTCTATTAGGATTTTATTGTCTATTGCTGCTTACCATCATTACGAGATTTGGAAAATGGATGTCAAAATGGCTTTTCTGAATGGATTTCTTGATGAAGAAATCTATATGGAACAGTTGGAGGGTTTTGTATCCATGATACCTCAAGCATGGTTTGTAAGCTTAAGAAGTCCATTTATAGACTTAAACAAGCTTCACATAGTTGGAATCTACGATTCGATGAGATAATCAGATTGTCTGGTTTTCTTAAGAATTCGCATGAATCTTGTGTGTATAAGAAAGTCAGTGGGAGTTTGGTGGTATTCTTAGTTCTCTATGTTAATGACATCCTGGTCATTGGGAATGATATCGGGATGATGCAAGACGTCAAAGCTTACCTCTGTAAGAATTGCTCCATGAAAGACCTGGGAGAAGCTTCTTTTATCTTAAGGATAAAGCTCTATAGAGATAGAGAAAAGAAGCTTATTGGGTTATCTCAGTCAATATACATAGATAAGATCTTAGAACGGTAAAATTTTGGTAATTGTAAGACATCAAATATACCGTTCAAACATGGCATTCATCTTTCGAAGAAGATGTGTCCATAAACAGAAGATGAAAAGATTAGAATGTCTAATCAGCCTTATGTTTCGTGTTTGGGTAGCATCATGTATGTCATGTTATGTACTAGGTCTGATATTAGCTACGCAGTTATTGTAACCAGTAGATATCAGTCCAATCCAGGTAGTGACCATTGGATGGCCGTTAAACATATCCTAAAGTATCTTAAAGGTACTAATGATAAGTTTCTGATTTATGGAGGAAATGAACTGCAAGTTAATAGGTATAAGGATTCAAATTTTCAATCTAACTCTGATGATAGAAAGTCTACATCAGGATTCGTGTTTACCCTTAACAGAGGTGCAGTTACTTGGAAGAGTTCCAAGCATGGGTCTATAGTTGATTCCACCACTGAAGTGGAATATATTGCAGCTTCGGAAGCTGCAAAATAAGATGTTTGGGTTAGAAATTTTTTCACAGAATTATGAGTTATCCCAAGTATCAAGAATCTGATTCTGTTATATTATGATAATAATGAAGCCATTGTGTAAGCAAAGGAACTAAGGACGCATCAAAATTCGAAACATGTGGAACTAAAATATCACATCATTTGAGAGATTTTGTCGCAAGGGGACATTATCGTGTGTAAAGTTCCAAGTGAAGAAAATGTTGCAGATCCACTTACCAAAGTCATTCCTCCCAAGTTATTTGATAAACATGTGGAGTCGACGGGTATGAGATACAATCGATATTGGCACTAGAGCAAGTGGGAGATTTTATTGGGAGATTTTGTTATGGTTGGTGCTCTGAGCGCCAATTTCTTTTGTATTTCCTTGTAAATACTTGTATAAATATTTTATTATGAATAAAATAAACAGTTTCTATAATATGAATTCTTTTATTAAATGGTAAAGACGTAAATGACCATAGAATGATTAGTTATGATACTGTTGCAAAAGCGTCGCAACTGACGTTAAGTTGTATCATAACATTGTCATTCTTAGATTGTTCCTGGTCAAGGTTTACATTACTTGGTCAGTTAAGTAAACCTACTGTGACTGGTACATGTCGTATACTGGAATCTTGGATTCCAATGGTTTCTCAATGAACCATGAGTCTTGGAGACTCGTATAGATATGTAGGTGTTTATATCAGATATATACTGAACGACTCACCGAAGATTCCTAATATATGGTACACCACCGTCAATAAGAATCTTCTCGGGTCGAGTGAGCATAGTAGTCCTTCGACTTGAGATACCACCGTGGATGTATGAGGTATCTTCCACACTTTGATGGCAGTCATGTCACCGATCTATTTAGATCAAACCTCCGCCTGTTCGTTGGGTGTGGACTGATCCTCAGGACATCATGTGTGTATCAAGATAAGGATCCTTCAGTTCTGTGTACAGAATATAGGTATCCATTATGGAATTAGCAATCTGTTTAATCCATAGGCCTGTGATACATTGTAGAAGTGAGTTCTAAGTGTTATTGAGAGATTGCTAATGGAAACATCGACGGGATTATACCTATAGAGATTTGACATTTATATCTATATCTTTGGAATAATCTGAATACCTGTGATAGAGGGATTATACGTATGTAGTGACCTCGACCTGTATGATTTAACGGGTTTATCTGTGGTCGTCATAATTTACGGGTGGGTAGATTATGGACACGAAATTAGATTTCGTGGCGGATATGTCTGAATCTAGAGAGTCTCACTAATGAAATATACTCGTGGAGCACTATGGAAACTATTATAAATAATATTGATTATTTATAAATTGTTTAACGGTTAAACGAAAAATGAATGCTTAAAGGGTTACCCGACCGTTTTCTAATTAATGTGTATTTAGATTAAATACTTTATTTTATTAAATACACATTAATTATTTGTCAAATAAAGTATTTGACATGTGTTCCAAATATATGTATTATTGAATATTTAATGTAAATATGATACATGTATTTAGATATTTGTATTAAGTAATTGTCTAATTATTTAATTGTTAAATAATTAGTATTATTTAATATGTTTATCTTTATCATTATTATGTTTTTAAATGGCTAATTTTGATTGGTGCACATGTATTTTTGCTTTTGAAAATGGTAGCAATTTTGACTTTGAATTCTTTTAATTTGATTAAAAATTAAAAAATCAAAATTTACCATTTTGTCCTATGTAAAGTCGGCCAACCCTAGCCTTTTAAGTTTTTCATTTTTCATTTTGCAACACTTTAAGCCAAGCCAAAAAGATTACAAAACAAGAGAGTTGTTAGAAAAATACAAGTGCTAAAGCTTGAAGTTTAGAAAACTTGGAAATAAATGGTATTTTCATTCTTTTCTTTTCTAAGAAATTATTTCTATTGCTTTAGACTTCAACACAAGATGTTCTATTGTTTTGTTACTCTCTTAATTTTGTAACATGTTGGTTGGAAACATGAATGAAAGATGTGAGCATGTATTTTAGGGAAGAAGGCTTATAAAGTGTTATTAAGCTCTCTTTTAGTCATTTGATGACTTGGTTGCCATTCTAGAGTTGTTAGGCCACTCAATAATGACCTAGAATTGTCCTTGAGTATTTTCATAGTGGTGAGACTTGTTTGGTATTGTAGAGATTAGATTAAAGTGTTGGATTGAATTAATTTAGTGTAATTTGTTTAATTTGTTGAATTTATAAAATTAGGGTTTATACCCTTTCCAAATTTAGGGCTTTTCATATATTTGTTGTATAATGATGTTTATATGATGTATATTTAATTTGGTGTTGACTGGATTTGATCTTGACTAGTTTTGAACAAGATTGGACTAAAACGATCAAAATTGAAACCTTATGGCCTTCACGACAATTTGAAGAAAATATAGTATTTTCAATTTATAATGTGTTTTGATGTGTATGACATGTTTAAATCATTTTGGTAATGATTTGGAATCACTCAAAATTGTAATTGACAATTTATGGACTAAAATGATCAAAACGTAAAGTTTTGGGGCTTTTTGGCAATATTGAAAAATTCTGAGTATTGAGTGATTAAAATAAATTATTTTATTTTAATTACCCAAGAAAAATAAAAGAAATCGGAAAATTTAATTTTTCAGCATTCCGCTGCGTTACCCGTACTGTTTGCTTAAAACCATAACACCTCCTATGAAATCCTGGATGTCCTAAGAAAGAACGGATTTCTATGACTGTTTTTAATGGTGGAAATTTAGAGATTAACTCTATTTTTTCCTTGTCAACCTCAATATCTTTAGATGACACAACGTGTCCCAAAAAAATTCTCGAATTAGTCATGAAATGATATTTTTCCCAATTGAACACAAGTTTTTTTTCTTCACATCTTTTCAAAATATTTTCCAAATAATTCAAGCAATTATCAAATGAGTTTCTAAGAATAGTTATATCATCCATAAAGACCTCTAAACAGTGTTTAACCATGTCACTAAATACACTTAACATGCATCGTTGGAATTTTGATGGTGCATTATAAAGTCCAAAAGACATTTTCCTAAATTCAAATATTTCAAAGGGACATGTGAATGTGGTATCTTCCCGATCTTCTAAAGCAATGAGAATTTGATAATAACCTGAGTAACCATCAAGAAAACAATAGTATGGATGTCATGCTACTCTTTCTAAAATTTGGTCAAGAAAAGGTATAGGAAAATGATATTTTCTAGTGGCGTCATTTAGTTTTCTATAATCAATGCACATACGCCAACTAGATGGGATTTGAGTTGGAATTGATTCTCCTTTATCATTTTTTACGATAGTTATTCCAGACTTATTAGGTACAACTTGTGTAGGACTTACCCACTTACTATCAGAGATAGGGTAGATAATGCCTACATCAAGAAGTTTAAGGACTTTTGTTCTTACCACCTCTTTCATGTGAGGGTTTAATCTTCTTTGGGGTTGACGATATGTCCTAGTATTATCTTCTAAATGTATTCTATGTGTGCAGATCAATAGATTAATGCCTTTATGTCTTTTAAAGTCAATCCAATTGCCAGTTTATATTCTTTCAACACATTTAACAACTTACCTTCTTGATTGCTTATTAGGGAAGCAGAAATTACCACAGGGTAAGTTTATTCGTCTCGAAGAAATGCATAGTTCAATCCTTCTGGAAAAGTCTTTAACTCCAATTCGGGTGTTTCCTAATGTTTTTCTTCTTCCAGTGTCCGTAGTTCCTCCAAATTTTATTTCTCTCCATCGTCTTCCAGTACCTATGTAGAATCAAGTGAGAAATCATTAGGAATATCCAAATCTAAATGTGTATTTGACTCAAGAAAATTAACTGTATAAATTTTCGTCGGATTAGATAAATTCCCCTGAATATATTCCTCCATAATTGGTTCAATTAGTTCCACGCTCTTGTCTTCAATATCCTCATCATATGGTTATTTGCACATGTTAAAAACAAGAAACTTTAATGTTATGTTGCCAAAGTAAAAACTCATGATTCCATTCCTACAATTTATTAAGGTATTAGTTGTTGCTAAGAATGGACGACCAAGTATTATGGGAACTGGCTTATAACTGTCTGCTACAGGTTGTGTTTCCAAGACAATAAAATCCACAGGATATATGAATTTATCAACTTGTAATAACACATTTTCCATAATTCTTTTCGATATTTTTACTAATCTATCGACAAGTAAAAGAGTAGTTGAAGTTGGTTTTAATTCGCCAATATTAAGTTGTTGGTAAACCGAAAATGGAAGTAAATTTACACTTGCTCCAATATCAAGCAAAAAAATGTTCAATTATTTTATTTCCAATAATACATGAAATAGTTGGACAACCAAGGTCTTTGTATTTTAATGCATTATTGGTTGAGAGAATGAAACTTACCTGTTCAGATAGAAAAGCTTTCTTTCTTAACTGATGTTTTCTTTTAATGGTGCACAAGTCTTTCAAAAATTTGGCATAAGATGGTATTTGTTGGATGACATCTAACAAAGGAATATTGACCTTCACCTGTTTGAATATTTTGTATATTGATGAGTGGTATTTATATCACTATTTCCCACTCATTTATCCTAATATTTTGTATAGTTTCTTGAGTCTTGTGAATATTTTGATGTGTTTTGTGTTATTTTGTAGATAAATAAAGTTTCAGGACATTCTGGAGGTAATTTAGAGCAAAACTGTGAAAATTGGCAAAAAGGGCATTTCGGTAAATTGTCTGCGTCGCGACGCCCAGACCTTCAGCGTCGCGACGTCTAACGTACACCGAGGTCTGCTAACGTGCGCCGGGTCAACGGGTCAGAATTTGAGAAGTTTGACTTTGCTAACATGCGCCGTGCCACGTGTCACCATCACAGCCGATATGCTAACGTGCGCCGTGACACGTGTCATCATCCTACGGTGCCGACACTCACAATTGCCACGTGTGCCACGTGTCATCCATGTCATCGCCACGTCATCGGTCAACGAGTCAACCTTTGCCACGCGTCATGCCACGTCATCATCCACGTCAGCAGGTCAACCGAGTCAACATGCCACGTCATCATCAGCCAATCACGCCGTGACACGTGTCGCAATCCTACGGTGCCAACAATTGATCACAGCCGCCTTGCCACGTCAGCATAATAATTGAGCTCTTAGCCGCCTCGCCACATGTCGCCTTATCCTCTTATCTGAATCGCCATGTGTCAAGCTGTCATTGTTGCCACGCCTCACTGTTCCAGCGTCGCGACGCTTAAGCCCTTGGCGTCGCGACGCCCGAAGCTTATTCGCGCCTATAAATTGAGCTCGAGATTTCAAATTTAGATGCACCACTCTCTCTCTCAAATTCTATCTAAAGAGAGAGTTTCTCTCTCTAGATTCTTTAGTTTTTTAGTTTTTTTTTTTATTTTGTTTTTAGTTTTTGTAAATAATTTTAATTACGTTTTGTAATAATAGTAATTTAATTTTTACTTTTTACTATTTACAGTTTTCACTATTCACTATGAATAGGTAACTTCCCCAGCTAGGGTGAAAGGTAATTCTTTTACTGTTACTATTTAGATTAATCTCCCTTAAAAATAATATATTCACTATTTAAAATACTGACTTAAAAAGGATACCGCTATATTGGCCGGTTGGTAATTTATTTTTAATCTGGTTTAAACCTCACTAATCAAGGATACCGCCAGATTGGTCGGTTGGTAATTTAATTTTTGTTCCGCCTTTATGGCTGGTTGGACTTAATTTGACTTAATCAGGATACCGCCAGACTGGTCGGTTGGTAATATTATCACAAGTTTATATATTATTTTATGGGAGATATCTAAATTAGTAGTAGTAAAAGTAATTTCTTTTACCTTAACATTTTATTTTATTTTACTTTTCAGTTTTACTTTATGTCTTTTACTTTTCAGTATTTTTACTACATGTCTTTTACTTTTAAGTTGTTACTAGCCCTAGTTATGTGTTAGTTATCTGGGGTTGTGATGAATTCTAATATCACCGGTTTATAAGAGGTTATTTTATAGTTTGGGTAATTTAAAGGTTTACTTATTAAGTCTTAAGCTTAATGCTTCTTGTTGTCTGATCACCAATAAGATTGATGTGGTAAATCTAAAATGAACTAGACATAGGGATTTTAGGTTTCAGCCTTAGACTTAATAGCCCACGATCTTCCTTGAGGATAAATAACTCTTTAATAGATTTCCTTACAGGATAGGAATATACCTATCGGGCGGGGGTAGCCATAATTGGAACTTAAACTTAATGAATCCAGATAATTTGGTTGACATAGACATATGGTTCAATTGGGTTAAACTGGGTATTTGCGTCTGACCATCGACAGAGGCTTTTGCATAATTTAGTGTTCCAGGTTAGTAAACTGATTTATTACACAAACATAAAATAATCACTTCATCTTTTAAAAGATATTAGAAGGATTCACAACCCTAGATCTTTGTGTCTTTTGTTATTTTCCTTAGTATTTTCTTTTATCTTTTTATTTATTTATTTATTGTGCAAAACCACATTCAACCAATCAAACAATCATTCTCTTCTCCATTTAATTAGATATTTGTAAATAAATAGATTCAATAATTAATAACAATAGTAGGAATTAAGTCCTCGTGGGATCGATATTTTTATACTACTTGAACGATACGTGCGTTTGCGTTATACGTGTGTGTTTACGCCGGTCATATATCTCTGGGGAATGGTATAATTTCTTTATTTTTAATGCTTGAGGAAATAGAGGTGCATGAGAAAAATTATTATCACCAATGATAGGTAATAGCCCCTTTCTTACCCTCTGAATCTGATTTACTTTCAACTTCGCGAGGTTCAAGAATAAGTTTGTGGATGATCTTACCACTGTGAAGTGTAATAACAAATTTGACTTGGTTTATGTGTTGACTATCAGAACTACCATCGTGAGGGTTTTGATGACTCGGGGTTTGGCTGCGCTTGTGCATGAAACTTTCATTTCTCATTAATGGTCAAAGTAGATGTGATTTTGGAAAAAGTATCTTTTAGATCAATCAATGTTTGCATATTTTGGTTATTGATGGCTTCATATTTCTCAATGAATGCATGCAAGGTATCTTCAATGGTTTTCCTAGGTTGTGTGAAATATGATGCATAATTCTGGGAATTTTGAAAATTATAGTGTACCTGGGGAGGTTGTTGCGATGGATGTGCTTGGTTATCATTCCTCCAACTGAAGTTTGGATGGTTTCTCCAAGCAGAATTACAGGTTTGGGAGTATGGGTTTGTATTTGGTCTGTTGAAGGTGTTTACGGAACTGACTTGGTCGTAGAGACATTTATGCAGGCTTGGAAAGGTTGGGCAAACTTGTGTGACATGTTCATTTGAATTGCAGATTTGACAAGTGATTTCTTGAAGACATGATCAATCTTCCTCTTTTCTAATACCTCGACTTTTTTAGCTAGAGATGCATATTTAGCAGAAAGGTCATAATCTTCCCTAAGGTTAAACATACCTCTACCAGATGACTGTGGTTTTACAGACGACTCATAAGTGTCAACTGTGTCCCGTTGTTTTGCATTCTCTGTTATGTGTTCTAGGTAATCTAGTGCATCTTCAGGATTTTTGTCCATAAATTCACCATTACATATCATTTCCACTGCTTGTCTACCTTGGGGTGTTAAACCCTCGTAGAAGTAGGCAACCGGCCTCCATGTTTCAAACCCGTGATGTGGAAAAATATTCAACATCTCTTTAAATCTCTCCCAACATTGGTAAAGTATCTCCCCCGACTCTTGTCTGAAATTTGTGATTCTCCTCTTAAAGGAGTTTGTCAATGAGGGGGAAAGAATTTTTTTCAAAAACTGTTCTTGCAAATCATCTCATGTTCTGATGGATCCTGGCCTAAGGTTCTGCAACCAAATTTTATTTTTATCCATTAAAGAAAAGGGAAAAAACTTTAATTGAATTATATTCATGCTGTAATTTTGGTATGTGCAAGTGTTAAATACCTCTTCAAATTCCCTTAAGTGCCGATAAGGATTTTGTGATTATAGACTATGGAATGTGGGTAAAAGTTGGATGATACCTGGTTTAAAATTGAAACGTGATGCATCTGGGGGAAAACAATGCAAGATAGTGATCCCGTCCTAGTGGGATTCATGAATTATCTGAGTGTCCTATGATGATTAAAATCGCCATGCAGAGACTCATTTTCTTCATGTTCAACTGGATTTTCAACTCATACATGTGGATTTTCATTGGTTCTAGGCCATTTTGACTGACGATGAAGGTGATGAAACTCTCTATTTAATCTACCGCTAGATGATCGAGACTAATATCTCACGCAACCTAAATGCAGACTATTTGCTAAAATTTAAAAATACAAATGCAATACTTACAAAAAGAAACAATAAAAAACAAGTGAACGAAAGAAAAAAAAGGTTAAAATAAATGACAAAAAAATATAAATATAGTGTTAAAAAAATGAGATACAGAAAATACAAACAAAATAAAAAAATAAAAGAAAAGAAAAAAAAATACAAGGATTAAATTATTATTATATCTACTAAATTATATTCTCCGGTAACGGCGCCAAAAACTTAATACGCTTAAAAAGTGGTTCTTTACTCCCAAGTATAAGAGTGTCGAAGTAATAAAATAATCCGGTAAGTCTATGGTCGATCTACATGGAATAGATTTAGTGAAATAAAATAATAATTTGAGTGAAAATAAAAAAAATAAAATGAATTTGTTTGAAGAGATTGAAAATTTTAAATTAAACTGCAACAATAAAATAAAATGTTGGGGTTATGAGATCCACTTTTAATATTTCAAATTTAAACAATTTTACTTTTTATAATATATAAATTGTCATTATTACCCAATTAATTTATTTCATGAATTAATTATGTCAAAATATTTAAAATCAGCCATAAAGGCGATGATAACTTTTATCTATAACAAGTCCCGTTAGGTACTCAATTATACCAAATAAATAAAACCAGCCTTATAGGCGATAACAAAATTTGTCAATAATTAATCCAGATTTAAATTAAGTATTAATCATTAGATTATAATTTATATATTATAAAATAAGTCAGATTAATCTATATTTTCGTATTAAAAAAACTTTACCCTTTACCTCAGCAAAAAAAAATTAACTACTCATAATTTGAATAAAAACACACATAATTTTATTACTGAAAGAAAAAAAATACAAGAAAGCTTTAAAAAAATAAAAAACACAAGAGCTAGAAATCCACAAATTTTCAAAGGAAACTATGGAATCCAAACTGACCAAATTGAGGTGCTGAGCACCTCTATTTATAGAGGTGTTTTCACTCGCATGTTTGGTGGAGGATGTTGACAATCACCGAAAGGTTGGCAACATCCAATTTTTTTATTTGACTTTAATAATTACATATAACACACTATGGATTTTTCATCATTTTCAGCCTTGAAAATTTCAGAATTAGAAAATCTACAATAAAGTTGTAGATTTTTTAGTCTTCTTTCATATGGAACTGGAATCGCCTCAATCAGATATCAGAGTAAGAAGTTATAGCAAAATACAAATATTGCGCTAGGCTAGAATTTCTAAATTTGTACAGTGTTAGAACGCTCTTTCAAGTTTTTGGCCCCCAAAATCCAAATGCCACGTCCATTTTTCTTATTATACATCCAAAGTATTATTTCCCCTACATAAGAAATAAAAATCACAATAAAAATATATAAAACATAAATTTAATTATTATTTTATAAATATGTTAAATTAAGGGGATTAATGAAACTTCAAGTGTAAAATGATTAATTTTTATTTTAATAAATGTGCACATTTAAGTGTTCATCAATTATATCAGAATTCACACTTTTTGGCAATGATAATTTATTTATCTATAAAAATAGTTTTTTTAATAATAATATATTTTTAATCCTTGTAACGAGCTTTGAGCAAGTGACTCCCAAACTCATTGGCTTTAGGGCACTAGGTGTTAAGACACCCATACAGACTTAATAATTCGGATCTCATATGTTAAAAAGAAGAAGTGTCCAATTTCTTTAAGCTTTCTCTGTAACCATTGTAACGAGCTTTGGATAAGTGACTCCCAGACAAATTGGCTTTAGGGCACTAAGTGTTAAAACACCTATACGGACTTAATTGCTCGAGTTAGAGAGGCTCAAAATCGAACTTATTCACACATTTTTTTAATAAAACAACTCAAACTCTACCGTTTTACACAAAAAATACTGCTTGCTGAGGTAAGATGTCTGGTTACTAAGTAAAAACTTGATTATTATTATCATTTTTTAAACTAACTTAAGCTCTACCGTTTTACGCTAACAATCACTGCTTGCTGAGGCAAGATGTCCGGTTACTAAGTAAAAGCATGGTTAATTTTTTTGAATAAAAACATAAATTCCACTGCCTTTATAGTTATAGTCTCGTGAGGACTTACAGCGACGACACCCACAAACTTCATTCAAAACATATAAAAATATAAAAACAAAATAAAGTGGTCTCAATATTTACGCATATTGTTGTCCTCAAAGAATGTCTAGTAATGAAACCAGAGATCCTTTAAAGTACTCGATGTAACTCAATGATTGCGTTTAAAAATTGGGATCTGATGGGTCAAACCAACCTAGATATCTCAATTATGCTATTTAAAGTAGCATTTCTCCTCATGGTGGTCCTAATACTCGCACATGGATAGCTTCACGCTTATCGATTATAGGTGGTTTAATTTATTTCTTTAGAGACTTTTTCTTTTTATTTTTAACCATGCCACACATCATAACACAAGCAAATCAGGATAGACATCTAAGCAAACGATCATTCATCGACATGCAATTTCTTCAACTAGTCACCTTGTCAATTACTTAGGTTGTCACTGCTAAAAACCTATGGTTAAGTGCTTACGAGTCTAACCTAGATCAATTACTCACAGCATTAGATAAAAGTACAATAAAGAACTTATCCTTTCTAAGATTTCACCCTAAAACAAACAATATCATTATGAGACTTATGCTTTACTATTAAGGACTAAAAATAAATAATTTTTTTTTTAAAAAAAAGAATAATAAACTCAACAAGAATAACACATACACATCCAGGTAAAACACATGATAATACCACCCCCAACCTAAATGAAACATTGTCTTCAATGTGACAATAGGAAAGACAAAAGACAATGAAGGAGTTCACCTGACTAGAGAGTTCTTGAACCTGGATGAAATAATGTGTTATCCTACAAAAAGAAATAAGAAACAAAACAAAACTAATGGAAGAAAAAAATTAAAAATAACTAGATAATAAATAAATAATTAAATAAATAATGTACAACAATGGGGAAGGGAAGATCAATCCGTATAAGTAGGGTCAGCAAGAGGGGCATCCTCTGCTGCAGGAATCTGATTGTCCAGGAACGGTTTTAGCCTCTGTCCAATAACTTTGAACACTATGCTATCTTTGGGATCTTCCACTTCGACAGCTCCATGGGGGAAATCTTGCTTCACAATAAAAGGTCTGGTCCACCTGGATCGTAACTTGCCTAGGTGATGATGGAGTCTGGAATCATAGAGATAGACCTTTTGGTTGGGCTCAAAATTCTTCCTCATTATCTGCTAGTCATTGGCAACTTTCATCTTTGCTTTGTAAAGGCGGGAGTTGTCATATGCATCATGCCTTAATTCTTCAAGTTATGTTAATTGTAGCTTCCTTTGTGTACCTGCAGTACTCAGATCTAAGTTAAGAGTTTTAATAGCCCAATAGGCTCTATGTTCTAACTCAACAGGTAAATGACAAGCTTTTCCAAATATAAGCCTGTAAGGAGACATCTTAAGTGGGGATTTATAAGCAGTGCGGTATGCCCAAAGTGCATCTGGAAGTCGTAAAGACCAATCCTTGCAGTCGGGGTTTATCATTTTCTCCAATATTTGTTTTATCTTCATATTTGCTAACTCGGCCTACCCATTTGTCTGTGGTTGATAAGCAATAGAAATCTTATGCACCACACCATACTTGCGCATTAAGGCCTCAAATGATCGATTACAAAAATATGTCAATTGATCACTAATAATGACACGATGGGGTACCAAAGCATGACATTACATAATCCTTTAAGAATTTAACCACAGTAGTATTGTTATTTGCTCGGTATGCCACTGCTTCAACCCATTTAGACAGATAATCTACTGCAAGAAGAATGTAAAGGTATCCAAAAGAAGGTGGAAAAGGTCTCATAAAATCAATACCCTAACAATCAAATACTTCAATGACAAGAATAGGTTTAAGAGGCATCATATGACGACGAGATAGTGCACCTAATTTTTGACGCCTTTTACAGGAACAACAGAACCCATTTGTATCCTTAAATAGAGTGGGCCAATAAAAACCACACTGCAGGATTTTTGTAGCAGTTTTCTTTACTGAAAAATGGCCTCCATAAGCATGGGAATGACAAAAGGTAAGTACGCTTAAAAATTCATCTTCAGAAATGCAGCGGCGCAATATCTAGTCAGGGTAGTATTTAAATAAATATGGATCATCCCAATAAAAATTATGTACCTCGACCAGGAATTTACGCTTATCTTGTGCACTTCAAATGGATGGACACTCACCGGAAACTAAATAGTTGACAATGTGCGCATACCATGGTGTTTATGTGACTGTAAAAAGATGTTCATCAGGGAAATCATCCCGAATTGGTGGGCCATCGGAAGAGTCATTAAACTCCAAGTGAGATAAGTGTTCTGCCACCATATTTTCAACACTTTTTTTTATCCTTGATTGTTAGATTGAATTCTTGTAACAACAGGATCCACCTAATCAATCTAGCCTTAGCATCCTTCTTCGAAAGAAGATACTTAAGAGCGGCATGATCAGTGAAAACAGTGATGGGAGAACCAATAAGGTATGCATGGAATTTTTCCAAAGCAAAGACCACAGCTAGCAGTTCTTTTTCAGTTGTGGAATAGTTCATTTGAGCACTGTTTAGAGTTCTGCTAGCATAATATACGACAAAAGGTTTCTCTTCTCGTCTTTTTCCTAACACTGCCCCAACTGCGCAGTCACTAGCATCACAAATAATCTCAAATGGTAAATTCCAGTCAGGTGGTTGCATAATTGGGGTAGAGGTGAGTTTAGTGACTAACGTTTTTAAAGGCATCTTCACATTCTTGTGTCCATTCAAACAAAGATTCTTTAACAAGTAGGTTGCACAGTGGTCTAGAGATAGAAGAAAAATTCTGTATAAACCTCCTATAGAAATCGACATGCCCCAGAAAAAATTGAACATCTTTCATAGTTTTGGGTATCGGCAGCTTGGATATCAACTCGATTTTTGATTTTACGACTTCAATGCCCTTGGAAGAGACAATATGACCTAGAATAATTCCCGAATGGACCATGAAGTGACACTTTTCCCAATTCAAGATGAGTCATTTTTCTTAACATTGACTTAACACTGCTTCCAGATTAAGCAAACATGCATCAAAGTAATCACCAAACACTGTTAAGTCATCCATAAACACCTTCAAACACTTATCGATCATATCACTAAAAATGTTCAGCATGCATCTCTGAAAAGTGGTGGGGGCATTGCATAAACCAAATGGCATGGGGCGAAAAGCATAAGTACCAAACGGGCAGGTGAATGTGATTTTTTCTTGATCTTCCAAGGAGATCTCAATTTGGTAGTATCCTAAGTAACCATCTAGAAAGCAGTAAAATGGGTGACCTGCTACCCGTTCAAGAATCTGATCAAAAAAATGGAGCGGGAAATGGTCTTTTCGAGTGGCAGCATTCAACTTCATGTAATCTATGCACATGCGCCAGCCTGTGACTACCTTAGTATGAACTAGTTCTCCTGCCTCGTTTTGTACAACAGTAATACCCGACTTTTTGAGGACAACCTGCGTAGGTCTAACCCATTTACTATCAGCAATTGGGTATATAATACCCACATCTAGTAACTTTATAACTTCATTTCCCACCACTTCTTTCATAATAGAGTTAAGTCTACGTTGAGGGTCTCTACGAGAAATAGCTCACTCTTCTAGGTGAATCTTGTGGGAAATCAAGGAGCTGATACCTTCAATGTCTCCTATGGTCCAGCCAAGTGCCCATTTATGCTCACTTAACATGTCAAGTAATTTCTTACTTTGCGGTGCACTCAGCTCTGATGAAATAATTACAGGAAATGTATCTCACGGTCCAAGAAACACATGTCGAAGCCTTTTTGGTAATGGCTTTAGTTCAACTATTGGTGTTTCAACTGCAGAAGGCTTCGGTTTCTCCATTGTCCTAGTAGAGCTTCAAATTGTGGATGCCACAATCTTGTTCCATGTTTTTACAAAACAGAACAGCCAGTAGAGATATCAGGAGATTCAATTGAGTCAAAAGTATCTAAGATGTTTGAATCAAGAAGAAAATGATCAGGAGGGTTAGAATCATGTTGAATGGGGGCTATTTCTGGCATAATTGTGTCTATCAGGTATGTACGATGACATTCATCGTCATCTTGTGGCTGTTTCTCGACGTGAAAAATATTCACTTCCAATTTCATATCCCCGAATGAGACCATTCCTACAGTTAATAATGTTGGGGTTGGTACTCAGAGCGCCAATTCCCGTTTGTATTTCCTTGAAAATACTTTTGTAAACAATATATTATGAATGAAATGAGCAGTTTCTAGAATATAATATATCTTTTAATATGGTAAAAATGTAATTGACCTCAGAATGATTAGTCATGATACTGTTGCAAAAGCGTCACAACCGACATTGAATTGTATCATGACATTGTCATTCTTAGACAGTTCCTGGTCAAGGTTTACACTACTTGATCAGTAAAGTAAACCCGTTGAGACCAGTACATGTCGTATACTGGAATATATGATTCCAATGGTTTCTCAATGAACCATTAGTCTTGTGGACTCGTATAGACATGTAGACGTTTATAGCGGATAAATACTGAACGACTCACCGAAGATTCTTAATGGATGGTACACCAACGTCAATAAGAATCTTCTCGGGTTGAGTAGCATTTGTGATTCTTCGACTTGAGATACCACTGTAGGCACATGAGACATCTTCCACACTTAGATGGCAGTCATGTCACCTATCTATTTAGATCATACCTCTGCCTATTCGTTGGGTGTGGATAGATCCTCAGAGTGTCCTGTGTGTGTCGAGATAGGATCTGTCAGTTCTGTGTACAGAGCATAGGTAGTCCATATATGATTAGCAATCAGATAAAAACCATGGGCCCGTGGTACATTTTAGAAGTCAGTTCTAAATTTTCTTTTTGAGATTGCTAATAGAGACGTAGACGGTATAGTCCCTATAAAGATTTGACGTTTACATCTATATCTCTGGGATATATCCAGATACCTGTGACGGAGGAATTATACATTTGCCATGACCTCGACCTGTATGATTTAGCGAGATTATATGTGGTCGTCATAATTTACGGGTGTGTAAATTATGGACACGAAATTGGATTTCGTGACGGATATGCCTAAATCTAGAGAGTCTCACTAATAAAATATACTCGTAGAGCACTAGGGCAATATTTATAAATAATACTGATTATTTATAAGTCGTTTAAAGGTTAAACAAAAAATACATGTGAAGGGACCCAATAGTCATTTCCTAATTTTTGTGTATTTGCATTTAATGATAGATTTTATCAAATACACATTAATTAATTCTCAAATTGAGATATTTGACTAATATCATAAATATATATGTATTTGATATTTAATGTAAATATAATACATATATTTAATATATTTGTATTTAAATAATTATTTAATTATTTAATTGTTAAATAATTAAATTAATTAAAAATATAAATATCCTAAGTTGTGATATTTTATTAAATGACTTTATTTGCCTTTTTTGACTTGTTAAAAGTTATTAAAGTTGTAATGATTAAAGTTAACAAGTCGATAAAGCAAATTAAATGAAACAAAAATTGAAAAAATATCTAGATATTTTCTTTACTTCAAATTCGGCCAAGGGCCAATTTTTGTGAAGTATATATTGTTTGTTTCATTTTTAGGGTTTCATAAGTTCAAATACACAAAAATAACACAAAAGAAAGTTGAGAGCAAAGCTTGAAGGTTAAAAGAAAAAGCTTAGAAATCTTTGGAATTTGTAAGTCTTTCTTTAAAGCTTTCAACATGAAATTAGTTTCTAACATGCTTGGCATCATTTTGTGTTGCTTGGATGTTCTCTCTTCTCTTATGGTTTGTGTTTATTTGTTTGAGAACTTGGATGAAAGATTGATGCATGTAAGTACCTTAAAATTATTTTAAAGGCTTACTTTTGATTCTTTGAAAATCAAAGTTGCCATTCTAGAGTTTTTGAGCCACTCCTTGGTGACCTAGCATTGTTCGGTGAAGTATTGAATGGATTAAAGTGTTGGATTTTAAAGATTTGGTAAAATTGGTCAATTTTATGAAAATGAACAATTAGGGTTCATAACCATTCCAAAATTGGGGCTTTTCATATATGTGATGTATTATGGAGTGTATATGATGCATGTAAATTTTTGGATTGATTGGATTTGATCTTGGCATATTTTGAACAAAAGGGACCAAATTGCAATTAATTGAAAAATTAGGGTGCTCACGGCAATTAGCTAAAAATTGGGGATTTGTGTGAAATCTGATTTGGATGTATTGGATGTGTTGAAAAATATTTTAGAAATGATTTAGAATCATCCAAAATTATATTTTATAATTTTTGGACTAAAATGATCAATTTGCAAAGTTATGGGGCAATTCGGTAATTATCAAGAAATATGATTTCTTGTGTAATTTTTCAGAATTTAAGAATTGGATAATTAAATAAATAAGTTTATTTAATTGATCCAAGAAAAATTTTGAAATCGAAAAATTTTGATTTTCCACTATTCCGATGTGTTACCGGATTTTCGCCATAAAACCCCTTCAAATAAGGGCATTGGATGTGGCAAGGAAATGTCTACCCAAGATGAGAGGAATTTTGGATTCAGGTTTAACCACAGATTGTGTTGAGTTTCAATCAAGTCCCAAGAATCATTTATAAGCATAAAAACGAGTTGAATACAACCAAATGAGGTGCGGAAAAACTCACATGGATCGGTAGAGATGCAACAAAGATGGACCAAATTCGCACTTCATGTTTCTGCCTCCCTCCAAGCTCGGCAATGGCAGTGAACTGCAGCTCCATTTTCGGCTTTGGGTGGTCCTCCATTGATGCTCCAAGCTCCAAGCTTCACAAGGTGATTCCTTGCTCACGAAATCACTTCCCTAACACCTTTGTATTCCTCCATGAGTGTGCTAGCACATAGATCTTGCAACAAGATCATTTGTTTCTCCTTCATTGATCGGTCAAACCAGAAAAATAGAAGGGGAAATCGGTCCAAGACCGAGAGAGAAGAAGATGAAGTTTTGGCTCCAAAATGAGCAAAAACGTGTACAGAGGAGAGAGAGGAGGGAAAAGAAAAAGTAATAGGTTTTATTGATTTATTTTCCAAAAATAAATAAAACATATATACCAAAATCTTTTTCCCAAAAGCAAAGCATTAAATGCTTGTCAATCAACACAAATCAACTCACATCAATCACTCAAATGTCACATCACTCAAAGTGACATGTGATTTGACGCTTGATGTGATTTGCGATTTGACGCTTGATTTGACTTGCGATTTGACGCTTGATTTGACTTGCGTGCCGCACTCGAATTCGAAATGCGAATGCGCTCGCAAACAATCCCGGGCTAGGGTTCGCTAATTCTAAATTAATAAATTTTCCGTTGCGTCGTAATTAAATGATTACGCCTAGCGAATTCACTATTCACATCGCTAACGAATTAATTCTAAATTAATTCGTTCGCCCGAATTAAAATCTAATTTCAATTCCGCGTCGAAATCTAATTTCGTTATAATATATCGAATATATTAATTTATCGATTAATTCCAAATTAATCGTTCTCTCTCTTTAACGATATTTTATCAGAGATAAAATATCTCCGTAATTAATCCCAGATTAATTTTCTCTCTCATCGAATTAATCCCAGATTAATTAAAGTGCGAGTCATACGTCATCGGTGAATCTTCAGGAACCGACCCATGAGATCTCCGGATATATTGGCAGTAAATACGGTCGTCGGACTATCCGAACACGTAAGTACCTCGTACTACGTTTATACCGATTTACAAGACAAGGTTGGCTTCTAGCAAAGCGCCATGCCTACCCAATTCTCCAGAAATATTCTTACAGGAATATATAGATCTGTATCAAGCGTAGTATACCAAGTATTGTGTATATCGGCCCAGTATCGGATAGTCACGTGCTAGGGCTGGGGCTGGATAAGTGTCTGCCCCGTTCGAAGCATATGTCGGATGTCTGGTAACTAGTCTCTATAATCGGATATGCATGACCTAGTTTTAATATCCCGATGGTTGCGCAACACTTAAGAGCACTAATATCGTATCCTGCGTGACATCATCTCCACTATGACTGAAGTGATACTTCCGTCTTGACATCACCAATGGGATTCCGAGGGGTCTATCCAGAGCGAAGCTGTTTCCCGTACCATCGGTGAAACACAACCTCATATCGCACTTGCATAAGTATCCAATACTTATATATATGAGAACTATGCCGTTGTGCCCTCACAACGCGCACAAGTGCAATACTAGACTATTCCGCATTGTCGATGTCCTGTCTCGATAATACTACGACTAGGGATATTTAATGATTAATCCTTCGTGGACTGATACTGTCTCATATCATCTCAATCCAGGAACTAATCATATGGACCTCTCTTCATTTATACATCTATGGTGATCTAATCACAAATGATGAGAGTGCAATTTCCTTGTCACATAGTTAATTTGTACAACAACACCGTGATCTGTACAAATAGTGACGCTATGGGTCATATTATCCAACAGATTGGGTGTCTAGAATCAGAAAATGAATTGGGTAGTAGAATTTGTCAATTTGGAGTAAGACGTCCTCAACTACCCCCCGTGGAGTTCTTACAGAGCGATCAACTAGCTGCAAAACCAATAATATAGGTTTAATCTCTCCAAGCCCCAACTTTATATAGATGGAGTATGGCATGAGATTAACACTTGTGCCTAGATCTAATAGAGCTTGACCAAACTCATAAGTGCCGATGTGGCAAGCAATGGTGGGGCAGCCCAGATCTTTATATTTTGGTGGGGCCTTTTGCTCAACACCGAACTGGCTTGATCTGTCAGGAATGCAGTTTTCTTCACACGATGCTTCCTTTTCATGGTGCATAGATCCTTTAAAACCTTCGCATATATGGGAACTTGTTTTTATCACATGTAACAACATAAAGTTAATCTTTACTTACTTAAGATGCTATAGGATCTCATCGTTTGGGTCTGCACCTCTAGTAGTAGGCCTAAGAGCTTGAGGAAAGGGTACTCTAACTGGGATATGTGTCATTTGATCTTACTGAGGGGTATCTACACTATTATCATTAGTGGCACATGCAGTGTCCTGCATCCCTACCTTTTTTCCGCTCCTAGTGATTATGGCATTAACACCATTTATATTGGCTCCCTCATGATCAACTTGTGCCATGTATTGCCCTTGTAGATTAGGTTGAGCTTGAGATGGGAATTTGCCTGGTTCTTTCACACTTAGGGCATTAGTCAATTTGGAGACTTGGCTCTTAATCTCTTTATTCTCCTCAGCCATTTGGGTCATTAATGACTCAAACTTTTGATTGGTTTTGCTCTAGGTCTCCACAAATGCTTTCTGGGCCTCCACAAATACTGCATAGTATCTTCTAAAGAATTCATAGGAACGGAAGGCGTGTGATATTGGGGGGCACTATAACCTCTAGGTTGTGATGTTGGATTCGACTGATGAGACTCTTATTTTCAACTAAAGTTGGGATGGTTCCTCCAACCAGGGTTATAAGTTTCTAAGTAAGGTCTATAAGGCTTTCTGTACATCCCTAATGCATTGCATTGGTCCTCATATGTTCCCATCATCTCACCATTTACAGGGCAATCTTGTGCCAGATAATCAGTCCCCTTGCACACAAAACATACCTCTTGAGGTTCCCAGTGGGCTATTGCATGCATAGTCTTGCTATATTTGGCTATTAAGGCTCTCATCTGTCTAGTTAATAACTCAACTTATGCTTAAAGACTATCCTCTTCCTTAAAGTAGTATATGCCTCTGCTAGAAGAAGTGGGGTGTGTCTTATCAGTGTTATCAATGGCATTAGGTCCAGTCTAAGTGTGAGATTTCTCAGCTCAGTCATTCAAATACTCTAATGCTTCATCAGGGTCCTTTCAGATGAACTCACCATTGACCGGCGTGATCACACACGTATAACGCAAGCGCACGTATCGTTCAAGTTGTATAAAAATATCGATCCCACGAGGACTTAATTTCTACTGTTGTTATTAATTATTGATACTATTTATTTACAAGTATCCAATTAAAGAGAGAAAAGAATGATTGCTTGATTGGTTGGTTGAATGTGGATTTACTAAATAAATAAATAAAGACACAAAAGAAAATACATAGGAAAAATAAACAAAAGACACAAAAATCTAGGGTTGTGATTTCAAATAATATTATTCTAATGATGAAATGATTTTCTTATATATGTGTAATAAATTAGTTTGCTAACCTAGAACACGAAAATATGCATAAGCCTCTTCCGATGGTCAGATGCAAATACCCAAATGACTCAATTAATCACATGTCTATGTTAACCAAGTTACCTGAATTCATTAAGTTCAAGTTCCAATTATGGCTACCCCCGCCTGACAAGTATATTTCTATCTTGTAATGAAAAATATTAAAGGATTATTTATCCTCAAGGAAAAACGTGAGCTATTGAATCTAAGGCTGAAACCTAAAATCCATTTTCCAAGTTCATTTTAAGTTTACCACATCAATCTTATTGGTGATCAGGCAACAAGAAGCATTAGGCTTAAGATTCAATAAACAAACTAAAGAATTACCCATAGTATAATTGAATCAATTATTAAGCATGTAAATATTGTGTTTCATTACTTCCCTAGAATAAAAATAAAATGTTGGGGTTATGGTATCCACTTTTACTATTTCTAATTTAGAAATCTCTCTTATTATAATATAGAAATTAACACTGATATTACCAACCGACCATATAGGCGGTATCCTGATTAAGTCAGATTTTCAATTAAGTTCACCTGACCATAAAGGCAGTGTCATTATTTGTCCATAAACCAGCCATATAGGCGGTAATCATCTGTCACATAAAGACCCACCATATAGGCGGTGTCACATTATGTCAAATAAATAAAACCAGCCATTAAGGCGGTATAACCTTTAGTTTAAATTATAATTTCCATATTATAATTAAGGGAGATTGATCTAAACTAAAATAATAAAAGCTTCATCCTTCCCCTAAAGGAAATTTAACTACTAAACATAAAAGAAAATAAAATAAAATAAACTACTACTATTACTGAAAATAAAAATACATAATTAAAATGCTGAAAATAAATACAAACAAGATGCAATCCTTAAATTCCTTACAAAAACCTAAGGAAGGCATGAGAATTACAAAATGAAATGGCTTGGTATTTATAGGCAAAGAAAATGCTTCCACCAATTTCTCCACCAAACACTCCACTAAATATGGAACCAAACATGGCACAAAACACTCCACCAAACATGAGTTTGACAATTTTTATTTTTGATAATGGCTTTAGTAATTAAACATAACATAATTTCGGATTGTTCATCAAATTCGGTCATGAACACTTCAGAGTTCGAAATTCCTACGAACGTGAAAGTTGTAGATATTTGAATCTTCTTTAATCTGGAAATTGAATCACCTTAATCCGATATCAGAGTAAAAAGTTATGGCCAAAATACAAAAATTGTGCAAAGCTAAAATTTCCGAAATTGTACTTCGTTAGAACGTCATTTCAAGTTTTCAACCTCCAAAATCAAAATGTCAAGTCCAATTTTTGCCCTTATTTGTTCCACATTTCGTCCTAAATGATTCCATTGAGTCTCAATTTTATTTTATCTTCAAAATAAACAAAAACACATCAAACGTTCATCAAACCCGAGAAACTAAACAAAATATTAGGTAAAATGGGCGGTAAATATTGATATATTTTCCGCTCATCAACCATTACACATAATCTCCATGGATTGGCACTCCTTATGGGTTAGACCGTCATAAAAATAGCTTACCAGACACCAACTTTCATACCCGTGGTGAGGACAACTTGCTAACATCTCGTTGAACTTCTCCCATGTTTTATAAAGAGTTTCACTGTCTCTTTGGGAGAAGGTGTAGATTTGTCTTTTCAAGGCATTAGTCTTATGGTGTGGGAAGTATTTATTGAAAAATGTATGTGTCATCTCACCCCATGATCCTATTGACCTAGGTCTTAAAGAGTACAACCAGCTTTTAGCTCTATCCTTAAGGGCAAAGGGGAAGAACTTAAGTCTAATTGTGTCAGTGGTCCCAAACCGATCATGGAAGGTCACTACGAGCTCCTCAAACTCTCTAATGTGCACATAGGGATTCTCGCTCTCCAAACCATGGAAGATTGGGAGATACTGTATCATCCCAGGTTTAAAATCTATGTGTGGTGCATTAGGAGGAAACATGATGCACGATGGTGTAGCTGTGCGAGTGAGATGGAGGTACTCTTCAAGAGTCCTCACGGGTGGTCTCTCGTATTCACTCACAGTGTGTACGCTAGATGTGGATGCAAAGAGATTGTCAAACAAACTCTCTGAGTTTGAGTTTTCTTCTTCAATCCTAACAAATCTACCAAACTTATCTCTACGTCTAGAAACAAAAAATAAAAGAGTAAACTAAAAATAAATAAATTAAAATAAAAATTCAAAATTAAAACTAAAACTGAAACTGAAATAAAATTAAAATTAAAATTAAAGTGGAACGAAGTTACCGCTTTTCTGTTGACTAAGCAAACCTGCTCCTTAAGATTGTAAACTGTCTCCCCGGCAACGGCGCCAAATTTTGATTACGCCCAAAAAGTACTTACGGTTATCGCAGTATAGTTGGGGTATCGATTCCTCAGAGAGATGGTTACAAGGAACTATTTTACTCAAGCAAAAATGTTAACAGTAACTTAATTAAATAAAAGATTGAATTGGTAATTTAAACTAAGTATTACGAAAAAGTTGCAGGATTTTATCAATAGAGAGAAACAGCAAAGCGTCAGGATCCCTCTTGTACCAAGTTCCTATATCCAGTTATTGATTCTTTTTATTGCGCAATTGAGGGTTTCACGTCCCAAACCAACAATTGGATGATATTCAATTCTACACATATTAAGTTCTAAAGTAATTGATAAATTATCTTTTCTATGTTAACAACACTCAAGGCTATCATTACAACCTATCTAATGTCGAAAATATACCCTCAAGCAATATTACAGCAGAAGATTAACTCATAACATAACCTTGACCAGTCACAACTGATTTCACAAACCACACATAGAAGAAGCATGACTATCCTATATGCAAGTTTGATAAAAATAGTTTCTGGATTCATATAATCAAAAGATAAAAAGAATAATGAGATATCAATTGTATTAAGCAATAAAGTTCATCCAAGAATCAATAACATGAATATAAGAGTTGAATACAAGAGTTCATCCTTAGCTTTGCCTAGGAGATTAGTTCTCCATGGAAGAAAGAGACACAACATTGATAGATCGGAGAGACGTCATATCGGTTAGAGTTATTCGTTCTTCGTTCTTCTCTCTTGATTTTGTGTTTTTGGCTATTTGTTTTCTATTTTCTCTCTTTTTTAGGGTTATGGACGAGCTTGGGTTTATATAGAGCAGCCCTAGTGACCTGATTTGCGTTAAAACACTGTTTAAATGAAACCCTGGAATACACATGTGTGTCGCGACGCGTGGCCTTTACACATCGCGACGCGTGGCTAGTTTTCTGATTTCTCTGATTCTGTGATTCATCTCTTCCCGTGTGCTTCTGATGCATCTGCAAGGTCCCGAAATATGTGTAATTTCTCCAATATTAATGTTCCAATGCTTCCTAACAACAAAGCACAAAATAAATTCTAATTAAAATTAAACATATGATAATTAAACCGAGTTAGCGATTGTAGGCATTGCATTTTTGCATATCAGCCCAATGACGAGTCTCGTATGGAGGCACTACCTTTTAAGTCGTGGAAGTCACGAAAAAACGGTCGTCGGAAAGGAAAAGTCAAGAATTGACACATTGTTGGATTTAATTCGCTGAATTAGCTCGGAGTTCGCTTGTTGAATCTTCGTTTCGAGGCACGTCATTGGCCCGAAACCCCCGCAAATCGCTCTAAGCTCACCTAGACACCAAAGCCCACACCCAAAACTAAGGGTGCAATGGGCCGGGCCGGGCCGGGCTTTTGCAAGCCCGGCCCGAGCCCGGCCAACAAAAAAAAAAAGCACGGGCCCGGGAAAAGCCCGACCCGGGTGTCTTCCGGGCCGGGCCGGGCTCGGGCCCGGGCTTTTTTTGGGCCCGAATTTAAAAAAAAAATTTAAAAATTAAAAATATATAAATATAAAATATATTTACACTATATACAAAGACAATTTATAAATAAATCACAAGTTTCATTGATAAATTAACAATTTAAATGCTAAAAATAAATAAAAATGATACAAACATATTAAAAATATATATATATTTATGTTTTTTTTAAAAAAATTTGGCCTGGGGCCGGGCCCGGGCTAAACTGCCACCCTTACCCAAAACCCATGAAACCAAATCAAATCACATACCAAGCCCACCAATGCTAAAGCCCACGCCCAACACACCCATTTTACCCCTCCATCCACTATTCAAACAAGAATTACCCTTCCACCAAACTTACCCCACACCTTTGACCTCATTTTTACCTTGGCCTCCATTTTCCACAAACTTTCCAAGCCATTAATTAAACCAACCCTACACCATTTAATCTAGCCCCCACGCCCATGACTAATATTACCACCTTTCCTCCATTTTCCACAAACTTTCCAAGCCATTAATTAAGTCAACCCTACACCATTTAATCTAGCCCCCACGCCCATGACCAAAATACACCACCTTTCCTTCATTTTCAACAAAGTAAATTACCTTAATTTAATACCTTTCAACATCATTTTCCAACCCAATTAATGCTCTCCCATTTACCTATATAAACAACCACTCATTCACTCCAAATGGTTAGCATACACTTAGTACTTTGAAAGCACTTCCATAGCACACAAAGACTTCTCCTCTCAAGCCTTCAAACACGCCCAAGTGGCCTCACAAAGATAGCCTCCAAACACGCCCAAACACTCATCCAAAATAGCCTCATTGCTCACGCCTACTAGCCTCATCCACCCCCTCCATTCTGCCTTCATTGTTCACGCAAACTGCATCCAGTTCAGCCCCCTATAACTCACGCAATCTGCATCCAGTTCAGCCCCCTATAACTCACGCAAGTACTCATCCAGACCAGCCCTCAAACACGCCTAAAAATGCCCCAGTATAGCCCAGTGATACACGCCTAAAACTGCTTCCAAATCAGCCCTCATCCTGCCTCTATTCTTCACGCCAAACTGCCCTATTATAGCCCTGAAATTCACGCCCAAAACAGTCCAGAAACACCCCAAGACAGTCCCCAAAAACTGCACAGAATCCCCTTCAAAATCGCCCAAAGAACAGTAGCCCACTGCCCTCAAAAATCACCAAAACAGTCTCTAATTCACTACAAACCAGTGAGCTAAGTGTGGTGACCTGAATCGCAGCGAAACGAAGTGGAAACAGCGGACAAAACAGTAAAACAGCGAAGGAAAATGTCGAACCAACCAACCGGAGGAGTCACGGAGTCTTAACTCTTCCGACGGCCGTATAACACACTTCCGAAAGACGACACAAAAGGTTAGACCTGAGGGCACATGATATTTATTTTCCTCGCATGATTTAGTGAATTAGAAGACATGTAATTTATGCCATTTAGCATGAATAATTAGTGTAGCATGTTATTTAATTTATTTTATATAAATTAGTAATTTAGAAAGTATGTAACTTACCCTGTTTAGCATGAATATTAATAATTAGTGTATGATGTGATTCAGATGAGTGAAATGTGTGTTCCCTCTCGTGGTATATTGGATGGAAACCCGGACATAAATTCCATAGTCGAATCCGAATGGACGGTATTATGGTTTGCACTCGGGATACAATGCCCCGTACCACTCGAAGGATTCACATATTTCATTTCATCCAAACTTGTATTTAGCATGATTAGGCCATTAGAATGTTGTTTTATGTTTAGCATGACTTAATTACTTTATTTCGCAATAGGAGTTTAATTTACATTATGTCTAAATCGTATTTTATTTAATATGCTTTTGTGTGATGCCGAATGTTTGTCGTAATGAAAGTTTACTTTTGAAGCATGCAAACCTAGATTTAGGCTTTATAAGAATTTAGACTACTTTGACCAATATGTATGTTGAGTAGACTTGGTTAATATTGCACAAATCCATTCATTACAAACGACATAAGTAAGGGACCATTCCGAACCCAACGGTTTGACGTCTTCCCTTGCGAGGGTGAGTGCGGCCTTAAATCATTTCCCGGTTCACACCGGGTGGCGACTCCTTTATTCTCCGGTTTAGTCCCCCGTGGGCTACTCCGTACTCCCAACTAGGCCCTGAGTCTAGAACAGCATGCGTCGCCCAAGTTCTGTGTCCTACAGTCTGGCGACTCCACTAGGGATAGAGAATTGGCCCTGAAATAATGTCTTGTAATGTTTGTGATTTGTGCTTTAATTAACCATGTCTACAGTGGGTTGAGGGAGTTTAATCAAAGGCATTCTTAAGGCTAGGTGATGGTTTGGTGTCTTCCTTCACTCACTACCTTTCTATAAGGAAAAGTTGTGAAGGCACATAGATAATCATTCACCCGTAGCTCATTGTGATAGACTAATTTGGAGGACTCGTTGTTTATTCCTGTCACCAAGCGATAAGAGCCTAAGGGGCTTGGGTACTTAAGAGAGCCTCGCTCCACCCTCCCTCTGGGAAATCTACAACGGGAAATCCATTTGACAGTCAGTCACACACCATAACTCGTTGGCATGTACCTTAAGGTATAAAAAAAAAGGTGCGCTCACTTGGTCGCTCGAACCCTTGAGTGGGGAGTCCTAGTTGTGGGCAATCCTTTGTCAACGGGAGCCTTTGTTTACACTCCTGAAACCTATATGTGAACCTTAGTTGTATGACCCTTAGAAATTATCTATTTATGCTTGTGTTTAGGACCATCGTCATTTGGATTCAGTTGGAATTTTCGTCAAGAGATGTAAACTTGTTGGGCCATTTAAACTAGGACAATTTCATGTCCTTTGACAATTGGGCCAAAAGCTTCTAAAATGCCGATGGGCCATTTTGTGTTTAGGCCTCTTATCATTTGAAGTTGTTTAGTTATATTATCGCAAAGTGTAAACCTGTTGGGCCTTTTCAACTAGGACAAGTTTGCACCGCGCAATAGTGTGATTGAATACTTTAAAATGATAACGGGGCAATTAGTGTAAATTCTTTTATGAGCTTATTTATTCCATACATCGCACACATGTCATGCATACACGCATCATGTTAACCCTTTGTGTCTTAAAAGGCATCATAGACTCCCGTTGGGTTAGGGAAGAATGAAGATTTTTCAAGGGACCATCAACCAGCATGAGCAAGTCAGCCAACAAGGAATCCCGCCTAGATCGATTGGAGATCAAAGTAGCCGAAATTATTGAGCAATTGCAAGTTCTGACCCATGTTGTGGCCAGTTTAACCGTACCCCGTATAGCCAATGACAGAAAGTTATGCAACCAGAATGAAAAGACCATTGGGGAACCTTCAAAGACCAAGCCCACCTCCCATGAGGTTGCCCCTGTTAGAGACAGACGATTCTCCAATCTTGATAGACCTTTGTCAGAGGTGTTTAAAGAGCTGAAAAGGCAAGGACTCCTAAATCCCTTAGAGCCTAGACCACTTCCAAACCATGTGCCACGCTACCTTAACCTGAACCTTTACTGTTACTTCCACCAGCAAAGAAGCCATGAAACTAACAAATGTACCCGACTTAGGCATGAGATCCAAAACCTCATTGATGCCCATAAAATACCCGACCCGGAAAAAGAACAACCCAACACACACAGGAAACCTCTACCCACCAACATGATCAACTATGGCCTACCTGACAGCCGTGTCCTTCGAACCCACAACTACCAAACTTCTCGCATGGGGATACGGGGCAACAGTGGTAAAAGTGAAATAAAGCAGAGGGATGATCTTTGGGAAAACCTCTCGGACAGTGACGAAGGTGAATTGGTAGAAGAACTACTGAAACTGGAGAAGCTGCTGGTCGAAGGAAGTAAGAAGATATGGGAAAATGAAGTTGCAAATCACGGGGGTGTTTATTTCCCTGATCTTATTCAACTATGATCCATCATTTATTTTGTCTACTTGTTCGAACCTTTTTCTAAATGATAATAAAGACAATCATTTTGCTTACTTACATGAGTCTCTACTTTTCAAAAAGAACAAGATAGCTATTCAGAAATTGGCTTCTCAGTATGTGGTTTTGAAAGGAGAATTGTACAAGAGTTAGGCAAATGGCATCCAGTTGAAATATTTGAGAAAAGAAGAAGCTCAGAAGATGATAGAAGAAATACATGTCGGGGTATGTGGACTGCACATGAATGGGTTGAATTTGTCCCGCAAGAAGACAGGTTGAAGCTGTACTTTGCCTAAGGAAGAGAAGACTGAGCAACCACCTGGGGAACTAGCAGAAGACCTAACCCAACGGGATAGGAAATTCACTCATGCATGCACGCATACACGTAACAAATTTTCATCTTGTCTCCTGTGTTTTGTTTTTGTTTCATATTCACAGGTTTGAAAGAAGGAAGAAGAAAGCAACGAGGATGAGCCAATCAGAAATCGTGAAAGCACTGTATTGGATTTGGGTAGTAATCATTGGGTCGAATACCACATTGGTATCAGAATCGAGAAGGAATCCCAGGGTCGAGGCCCACATGAGTTTGAGTTTCGGGAATGGATCCCAGGGGGCGAAGCCCACATTATTAGAAGATGACAGAAGAATTATGTAGAATGAGTGTGAAAAAAAGAAAAAAAAATGAGTGAGAGAGAAGTCTTTGGTAATTAGATATATGATTGTATGCTGAAAGGAGAAGCCTTAGAAGCAATAAGTGTGAGAGGTGTTCTTCGCCGGTATTCTGAATAGATTGATCTCGATTAAACTCGTGAGCACTTGAATACGGGATCTCAACGGTGGAAGCCTGAGTGGTTAATGAGATGACTAGTTGAAGAGATGGTGGATCGGTGAATGACCGTTTGCTTGGATGTCCACCCTGGTTTACGTACGCTACGATATATGATATGGTCAGAAATAAAAGAAAAGTATCTATGAAAAAAAGAAAGAGAAAAATGGGCCGCCTATAATCGATAAGCGTGAAGCTACCCATGGGCGAGTATTAGGACCACCATAAGGAGAAATGCTACCTTAAAGGGTAGGCGTGTCAAGAAAAGAAAAAGAAAAAAAAAAAAAAATTCAAAATGAAAAGAAATAGACAAAAGAAAAATGCAGAAGACCATATCATGTTGAGTATGATGAAGTAATCACAGAATGTGATCAAGACATCCAGGTTGGTTAGACCCACTGGTCCGATTCTCTGAAGCGAAATCATCAAGTTGGCTAACTTAAGGAATAAGCTGTGAAAGATCCTTGGCACACACACACTAGGAGTCTAGTTCAGATCACCTAGTAAGACCATAGGAGTTGAGCATATCAAGTACTTTGAAGATTCTCTGGCTTCGACGAGAAGCATTCCTTGAGGACGAAAATAAATCTAGCTATCAAAGATTATCTCGTGAGAGGAAATACAATATGACATTAGCATCAGTATCAGCATTGCCGGTATGGCATTCTGGGGGCGAGGCCCACGGTAGCATCAATATCAGTTCAGCCAGGTACGGCACTCCGGGTATGGAGAATCAGATGACTCTCTAGGTACGGAGACGTCACTGTGACACCCTAGGTACGGGGTTAGCATTTAGACATTTGTGGCACTCTAGGTACAGAGGCATCACTGCGACACCCTAGGGACGGGGTTAGCATTCAGAAATTTGTGGCTCTCTAGGTACGGAGACGTCACTACGACACCCTAGGTACGGGGTTAACATTCAGACATTTGTGGCTCTCTAGGTACGGAGACGCAATCGCGACACCCTAGGTACGGGGTTTAGCACGCCAGATACGGCACAACCAACATCATCACTGCGGCACTCTAGGTACGGAGACGCAACCGTGACGCCCTAGGTACGGGGTTTAGCACTATCAACTCAGCGCAGCAGGCAGACCAGGTGGCAGCTGGCGAGCCAGGTAAGTAAAAATGCATTGCACGTACTTTGATAGGATTTTCATTGTCACACACTGCACAAGTCCCATCAAAGTGGGGGCGACTGTAGGCATTGCATTTTTGCATATCAGCCCAATGACGAGTCTCGTATGGAGGCACTACCTTTTAAGTCGTGAAAGTCGCTGAAAACGGTCGTCGGAAAGGAAAAGTCAAGAATTGACACATTGTTGGATTTAATTCGCTGAATTAGCTCGGAGTTTGCTTGTTGAATCTTCGTTTCGAGGCACGTCATTGGCCCGAAACCCCCGCAAATCGCTCTAAGCTCACCTAGACACCAAAGCCCACAGCCAAAACCCATGAAACCAAATCAAATCACATACCAAGCCCACCAATGCTAAAGCCCACGCCCAACACACCCATTTTACCCCTCCATCCACTATTCAAACAAGAATTACCCTTCCACCAAACTTACCCCACACCTTTGACCTCATTTTTACCTTGGCCTCCATTTTCCACAAACTTTCCAAGCCATTAATTAAGCCAACCCTACACCATTTAATCTAGCCCCCACGCCCATGACTAAGATTACCACCTTTCCTCCATTTTCCACAAACTTTCCAAGCCATTAATTAAGCCAACCCTACACCATTTAATCTAGCCCCCACGCCCATGACCAAAATACACCACCTTTCCTTCATTTTCAACAAAGTAAATTACCTTAATTAAATACCTTTCAACATCATTTTCCAACCCAATTAATGCTCTCCCATTTGCCTATATAAACAACCACTCATTCACTCCAAATGGTTAGCATACACTTAGTACTTTGAAAGCACTTCCATAGCACACAAAGACTTCTCCTCTCAAGCCTTCAAACACGCCCAAGTGGCCTCACAAAGATAGCCTCCAAACACGCCCAAACACTCATCCAAAATAGCCTCATTGCTCACGCCTACTAGCCTCATCCACCCCCTCCATTCTGCCTTCATTGTTCACGCAAACTGCATCCAGTTCAGCCCCCTATAACTCACGCAATCTGCATCCAGTTCAGCCCCCTATAACTCACGCAAGTACTCATCCAGACCAGCCCTCAAACACGCCTAAAAATGCCCCAGTATAGCCCAGTGATACACGCCTAAAACTGCTTCCAAATCAGCCCTCATTCTGCCTCTATTCTTCACGCCAAACTGCCCTATTATAGCCCTGAAATTCACGCCCAAAACAGTCCAGAAACACCCCAAGACATTCCCCAAAAACTGCACAGAATCCCCTTCAAAATCGCCCAAAAACCAGCAGCCCACTGCCCTCAAAAATCACCAAAACAGTCCATAATTCACTACAAACCAGTGAGCTAAGTGTGGTGACCTGAATCGCAGCGAAACGAAGTGGAAACAGCGGACAAAACAGCAAAACAGCGAAGGAAAATGTCGAACCAACCAACCGGAGGAGTCACGGAGTCTTAGCCCTTCCGACGGCCGTATAACGCACTTCCGAAAGACGACACAAAAGGTTAGACCTGAGGGCACATGATATTTATTTTCCTCGCATGATTTAGTGAATTAGAAGACATGTAATTTATTTTTCTCGCATGAAATAATGACTTAGGAAACATGTTATTTGTGCCATTTAGCATGAATAATTAGTGTAGCATGTTATTTAATTTATTTTATATAAATTAGTAATTTAGAAAGTATGTAACTTACTCTGTTTAGCATGAATATTAATAATTAGTGTATGATGTGATTCGGATGAGTGAAATATGTGTTCCCTCTCGTGGTATATTGGATGGAAACCCGGACAAAAATTTCATAGTCGAATCCGAATGGACGGTATTATGGTTTGCACTCGGGATATAATGCCTCGTACCACTCAAAGGATTCACATATTTCATTTCATCCAAACTTGTATTTGAGCATGATTAGGCCATTAGAATGTTGTTTTATGTTTACCATGACTTAATTACTTTATTTCGCAATAGGAGTTTGATTTACATTATGTCTAAATCGTATTTTATTTAATATGCTTTTGTGTGATGCCGAATGTTTGTCGTAATGAAAGTTTACTTTTGAAGCATGCAAACCTAGATTTAGGCTTTATAAGAATTTAGACTACTTTGACCAATATGTATGTTGAGTAGACTTGGTTAATATTGCACAAATCTATTCATTACAAACGACATAAGTAAGGGACCATTCCGAACCCAACGGTTTGAGGTCTTCCCTTGCGAGGGGTGAGTGCGGCCTTAAATCATTTCCCGGTTCACACCGGGTGGCAACTCCTTTATTCTCCGGTTTAGTCCCTCGTGGGCTACTCCGTACTCCCAACTAGGCCCTGAGTCTAGAACAGCATGTGTCGCCCAATTTCTGTGTCCTACAGCGATGTTTAAAATACATTTTGATGCACTTATCACCCATGATCATATGCTATCATGTATGTTGATAATACAGGTCAAACGAGCATATAAAGATCAAATTTAATCAATATTATAGAGAATTCACAAATTTAAATGATTTAAAAAGAAATGAACAAAAATAACTTGTTACGAAACATTGATATGCGTCTCAGGAGTGAAAACTCCTTACACTGCCATCTTTGAACAATAATTTCACTTGGTTAGTCAAAAATTTATTATTGGTTTATGTGTAGTTATTTTTTTGAAAAAACATAAAATAATTTTTTTACACACAAAATAACAACAAAGCAAAAACAACATAAAAACTTTTTTTTATTTTTTTACATAAAATAACACAAAAATGAAAATATGTTTTTTGAAAGAAAAACACAACAATGAAACATAAAAACGAAAACTATCTAACCAACTATCATCTCCCCCAACTAAATTGAGATTGTCCCCAATGTTTGAATAAGAAGAAGTAGAGTTTAGAAGACATCACCTGGTTAATGTGGAATTGACAATTGAATCTACGACTATTTAAAAGGAAAAAAATTACAGATTAAAATTCAAGTCCACTATATGCTTATTGCCACGATCGTTATCAGACCAGTTCAACTTGAAAAGAACGGGGTCGATTTTTGGTTCATAAGCTAAGAGTTAGTCAATTAATTCATCAGTTTTTCTTGCAGTTAAAACAATATCTTTTACCGATTTCGGGTCTTTTAAAGTCAGATTCCTGAAATTGTATTGTTGTCTTTCTTTTTGAAATTATGTATGTAAATTGTGAATCAATCTATCAAATCCATTATGATGTGTCTCGATAGTCAATTATATATTATCTAATGATTCCTTACTTAAGCCATCTCTAATAGGTTGAATTTTTTCTTCGTGATTATTATACATCATCCTTAAGGAATGACAACGAATGTTGCAAGCCAACGTGCACATTTATAACAAACAACTAATTGTTTAGCTATTTGTTTCTTAGCATAAGTATTTTTCTCCAAACCAGGTATGTAAAAGATGAATAAATCAAGAAATTTAAGAACTCTTATATTAACCACTTCTTTCTTGTAGGGATTTAACCCTTTTTTAGGTGGTCGACATGTCCTGACATCAAATTGCTTCCTATTATCTGTGATGATGGCCCGGGGAATCCCGAACCAGCAAACTATATTTTTCTTTACAAATTTTATGGCCTTCCTCTTAGTTATGGTTGACAACGATTCTTCCTCTACCTACATAGTGAAGTAATCGATGGCCAGAATTGCATACTTGGTCTGACCTCTTCCCATAGGCATAGGTCCAATAAAATCCAGCCCCTATTGGGTAAACGACCAAGGACTTGACAAGGTGGTCAACTGCTCGGGTGGTTATTCAGGTATATTAGCATTATTCTAACACCCATCACATGCTCGGGCCACTCCGAACCCATCCTGATGTATTGTTGGCCAGAAAAAGCCTTGCCTGAGTGCTTTGTGGGTAATGGATTTCCCACTAGCGTGGCTTCCACAGATTCCTTCATGAATTTCTCTAAGCACGTAATTTGTCTCCTCGGGCCCAAGACACCTCAGATACGGCATCGTATAGTCCCTTCTTTAAAGTAACCCATTTATCAGACAAAAATGCACATTCCGATATTTCAGCCTCTTGTTTCCTTGTCCCCTGGTAAGTCTCTAGACTTTAGGCACCTCTTGATCGGGTTCATCCAAGTCGGTTTAACTTCAACCTCTACCTCTATCATACTCAAGTCTCCCACGCTCTTAGGCTCTAGGATCTCCAAGGGAATACCCTAGGAATCTTTGACTTGATGGATGACGCCAGTCGGGCTAATGAATCTGCATGTTGGTTGCGCTCTCGATCGATCAGGTTAAATATTACATTCCTCATTCCTTCAACCAGTTCCTTCACCTCTATGAGGTAAGCTATCATATTGGGCTCTTTTGTCTGGAACCCATCATTTAGTTGTGAATCACTCTTTCTAATTATGTCTCTAACTCCCACCACCTCACACAGTGTCAAACCGGCCAAAATCGCCTCATATTTGGCTTCATTATTGGCGGATTCAAATGCAAACCTCAGTACAATATATAGAAGCTAGCCCTAGAACATCAGACCAAACTTATTCCAGAAATAGGCTTCATTATACAGCCCCAGCTCCCCTGGATTGATATAGTAGTGAGACAGTAACGATGGGAGAAATTCATCCAGCAACCTACGCCTGCCAATATCAAAATAGTTTGGGAATTCTATGACAATGCCTCCGAGCATAAAAACTATACCATTATGGTCAGAGGCAGAATGGTCTCCTTCGGCCCCAGCACTATCAATAAGATCTTCAGTCTTCCCAATCTTAGGGATGATCAATACATGGAACAGGCAGCACAGCCCGATTTGTATTGGGTTGTGTCACAAACATCTGTCCTGGGGACACAATAGCTACTAGCAACAGATGGTAAACCGAGATCCATTGAGGCTAAAAATTATTGCATGAAGACAAAGTTTGGTTTCAATTTCTGAATCACCGTCTACTTCCTGTAGGCCATATTACCACTGTCTCTCTGAACCGTATGATTTTATTGGCATTACTGATGGCTGAAGAGACAATTGATGTCGGCCAGCTCATTTCCAACCATATTTCCATGATAGCCAAACACTCTATTAGCAACCATTCATATTTTTCCATCATCATGACCCTCTGCCAAAATGTCAATGTACCATTTAACCCAACTAAGGAGATGCAAAAGCCGAAAGGGCTAATCATGTGCACAGTAATTGAGGAATGCATGCACAGTGGGGAGGGCGTAACTCCATGGTTACAAGCACCTCTGCAGGCCCTCACTATTCCACAGTGCCTTGAATGACTGTAGCGTCGTGTATAGCACCAGCTGTATGCCAAGAAGGGATTTAGCAGATGATAGCCACTAACATGCAATTGGACATGACCTAGTTTCCTCGAAACCAAAAATTCGAGGAGTACAATGCTCCACGAGATCCCGGGGTAGTCGATGCACCCGTCCCAGCAGAGGCAGAAGACTCTGATGCAGAAAATGGATCGGATGGCGAAGATGACTTTGACTTGGTTGTGGAGATGGACTTTAACTGAGCAGCCATGTCCCTCGTTTTTCCTAGTACTATTCTTCCTCATTTTTTCTTCTTTTGTAATTTTTCGCCCATTGAGGAAAATCTGTAGTTTAAGTTTGGGGGTGTTGCTTTGTTTTGTATATTTTAGGGGCCTTGCGTTTGTTTTCTGCCAAATATAGGAATTATGCATTTTCTTATTTTTTTAAAAAAAATTATAAAAAATAAATAAATAAGTCTTAGGAAGTATAATATAGGTCTGATGATGAGATTGTTTGCTTAAGCACTCCAAGAATTATGGCTTTTAGCGTCCAAATATTTAGCGTCGAAACAGTATTCAAAGCTAAAATTGAGTTTTAGCGTCGAATAACAATTTCGACGCTATATGTCATATTTTTAGCGATGGAATAAAACTTCGACACCGAATATTAATTTTTTAGCGTCTAACACTTTTTTCGACGCTAAAATCAGTACTTTAGCGTCGAATAATATTCGAATTATTCGACGCTGAATAATTCTATTATTGCAGTAATTTTTGGCGCCAAATATTACACTTTTAGCGTCAAAAAACGGAGTCGACGCCAAAAATTTACTTTTAGCGTCGCTAAAGATTTATGAAGGTTCCACGACAAATCCTTAATTTTTTAGCGTCGAACACTTTTTTCGACGCTAAAATCGGTACTTTAGCGTCGAATAATATTCGACGCTGAATAATTCTATTATTGCAGTAATTTTTGGCGCCAAATATTACACTTTTAGCGTCAAAAAACGGAGTCGACGCCAAAAATTTACTTTTAACGTCGAACATATAGCGTCGCTAAAGGTTTATTAAGTTTCCACCAACAAATCCTTGATTCTTTAGCGTCTAAATTAAATTCGACGCTAATTTGTTTATATTTAGCGTCAAAACAACCGTTTCGACGCTAAAAACGGCAACAATTAGCGTCGAATTTGAATATTCGACGCTAAAGATAGATTAAAATGCAGATTGCCACCAACTCTTCTCCCCCTCTCTTTTTTCTCTCATTCTCTTCATTTTCATCCTCTGAAATCTGAGAATTTTCCTCTACAGCCTCACATCTCTTCTAAAAAATTTTCAATAAAATTGTAATCAATTTCCGATAAGGTAATTCTTCTTTCATATTTCTTTATTATTTTCAATTTTTATGATTATATATGTTGTTTGTTAGTGATTTATGATTCATATATGTTAGCACCTTTTTTATTGGCATGTATCCGTGACAAAACAAGTTCAATTGAGTTGTAATTTTCATGAAGATCTTTGTGCAATTGGACTGGTTTCTGGCTGCTGTGCATCAGACATACGTTTGTGGTGCGTTCGTTGCAGTGTTCGAACGATTGGCGTTAGTGCTGCGTTCGTTTGTGGGTTCGAACGTGTGGCGTTAGTGGCACGTTCTTTATTGGGTTCGAACGGGAGCATTCCAGAGAGAAAACGTTCGAGGCACGTTCTTGTGGGGTTCGAATGGGAGCATTCCAGAGAGCTCACGTTCGTTGTGCGTTCGATTGACGTTCGAACGAGTCTTCACAGAAAGGGCGCGTTCGTGTAGCGTTCTAGTAAGCGTTCGAACGCGACTGCGATCTGAACGCGTTTTTGGCCTGCAAAACCCTAGGTTTTCACCCTACCTATAAATATAACCCTTAGCCGCCATTCTAGTTAGTGGAAGTATATTTCTCTTGAGCCAAATATTCTCAAAGCTTTCAACTCTCTTTGATTTCACCTTGAAGACTCTTTGAATTTTATGTCTTCTTTGTTAATGGTGAAATCCATTCTTTGATAAACCCTTAACATAACTTAACCCAAATTCCCTAATCCTTTAGAGTTCTTTAGGAGGAAGTTTGGTAGTCGGAGTTCCGGCGTCATTGGTGATATAATCTACTCAGAGACTTCAGAGGTTCTGAAGAAAACTGTGGGTCGCGGGCTTGAGGAGTTGCCTTGAGTTCTTGCAGTATAGATGTACTTGAGTCGGTGGAGTTGCCACCATAGGTCTTGACCATCGCTGTAAGTTTTTGTCGATATAGTGGATTCGGGTGGTAGCCTATACCCGGAGTGGTTTTTTACTCGGAAGAGTTTTCCACTTCGTCACCAAAATTATTGTGTTGAATTTTGTGTGATTGATTTACTTTTCCGCAATTTCTATTATTGATTAATATTGTGGATTTTATTGTTGTTGGTTGAATTGGTAATTGCCTGTTTCTTTCCATAGTAGCAGTAACAGGACTTGTCCTGCTTATTGTTTATAATTCCGCATAAGGTCAGAACTTAGGATAACCCCGAATTTTCAATTGGTATCAGAGCCTGAACTCGATCCTTGACCCATTAGCTATGGAGCGTAGTCAACCCTTAAATTGTCCGCCATTTTTTGATGGCACGGAATATTTGCATTGGAAGGTTCGCATGAGAGCGTTCCTTAAGTCCTTAGATGAGAGGGTCTGGATGACTGTTGAACACGGGTGGAAACCTCCCGTTGTTATTGTTGATGGGGTATCTTCCCCTAAAGATAAATTGACCTGGACCAAGGACGAATTTGATGCTAGCAATAGGAACAGCAAGGCTGTTAATGCCATACATGGTGCTGTTTGTTCTGCTGAATTTAGGAGAATCTCTATGTGTGAGATAGCCAAGGATGCTTGGGACATCCTGCAGACTGTGCATGAGGGCACATTGTCTGTTAAAAATAGTAGACTCCAGGATCTTGCTACTAGGTTTGAGGTCGCTAGATTGAAGGATGATGAGACCTTTGATGAGTTTTATGCTGAGATTAACGATATTGTTAACTCTAGTTTTAACCTAGGTGAGACTATTCCTACCAGTAGGATAGTTAGGAAAATCCTGAGATCCCTACCTGATAAGTTCCTACCCAAAATCACCGCCATCGAGGAAAGTAATGACCTCGATCAGCTTAATTTAGATGAACTCGTAGGAAAACTGCAGGTTTATGAGAAAAAGCTTCCTGGTTATAGAGAGCCAAAAACGTTTGCGATGAAAATCGCTAAGGAAGTTGTGCATGATTCGTCTGGTGATGTGATACCATCAAGGATCATGATTTGGCCTTGTTTGCAAAGAAGTTTAAGAAATTTCTTAAATTTAAGAAGAGTAGCCATAGCAGTACAGGGTAAAATAGAGAGGTTATGCCTAGAGAAAAGAGGTATAGCAGGAAAGAGTCTAGAGAGGATAGGGGTAGTAGATCCCGTGATGTCCAATGCCATGAGTGTGAAGGATATGGGCACATTAGATCTGAGTGTCCCACATATCTGAAGGCTAAAGGTAAGAAAGCCATGGCAGCCTCTCCCAGTGATTCAGAAGGTGGATATACCTCTGATGAGTCTCCTAAAGACAAGAACAATTATATGGCATTTACTGCTAGTGTGACTGATGATAGAGAGATTATGTTAATGATGCTGATTCTGAAGTCTCTCTTGATGAGTCTGTTGATGAGGATAGTCTTCAGGTAGCTTTTGCTGAACTGTTTAATGAGAGTTTAGCTATTAAGAAGACTAATATAGAGGTTAGTAAAAGGCTGAAAATTGTAGAGCTAGAAAAGAATGAAGCTCAAGCTAAATTTGAGCAAAGCCTTTTGATTGTTGATGACCTAGAGGAGAGGAACAGAGGCCTAGTTAATATAGTCCAAATATTAGAGACCGAACTTGAAAATGCTAGAACCCAGTTGTCCGCATTTTCTAGTGGAAATAAAAAAGGGACGTATGTTAGGTATTTTTCTGAGCCTAACTGCAATAAGGCTTCTTCTTCCAAAGCTGTGTCTGTTGCAGCTAAACGTGACTTAGGTAAGAAATATGTTATGTGTAGTCATGTTTCTCCTCATGTTGTTCCTCGTCATGTTTCCCAACCTCAATCTAGAGGTGTTGTGGGTAAACCTCGCTCTCATCCGAGGTTTGTGCATGTGTGCCACCACTGTGGCAAGGCTGGACATATTAGGCCTAAGTGTTTCATATTGCACAAGCAAAAGAGAAGGCCTAAGAGTGTGTCTCCTAGATTTGATTCGTCAAATCTAATGTCTCAAGTTTCTGCACTAACCAAACAAGCTCAATTCTTGAGTGAGAAACTTGCTTTGTTGTCTGGGAACTCTCATGTGCATGAGGCTCCTAGAAATGTTTGGGTGGGGAAGCAAGATGATTTCCCATCTACTTCTGCATGTCCTGATGGACATGATGAGAGTGCACTTCGGTGTAACTCTGCTTAAAAGATGCATTTTATTTTCCCATTGCATGTGTGTGTGCGTGTGTTTTATGTTTTTACACGTTTGTTTTATTTTCACAGCATATGGGTGTGTGTGTGTGTCTTGTTTTTGTTGTATATCCCTTGGTATATAGGATGGAAACCCGGACATAAATTTCATAGCCGATTCCGAATGGACGGTAGTATGATCTGCACTCGGGATACAACTCCACTTATCATTGGATGTTTTACAAGCATGTTTGTGTCTTTATTTTTATTTGTTAAAATCTGAAGAAAAAAAATATCTATATATATTTTGAAAAGACCAAAAATATTTTTTTTACGGCTTGTTAGAGCATGAAGAGCATATGCATGTGATCCTGGTATGTAGGATATATGATTATGCATGTATGATATGCTGTTATTTTTCTTGATGCTTTATATGCATGAGTGTGTGTGATAAAAACCTTTGGTATATCTTGTGCTTGCACCTTCACATACACGTTTTATTTTATCAAGGCTTGGTCGCATGTATGAGTTTTTGGGATGGCAATCTAATTTCTACCATACTTTGTTTACTGAATAGTGTGACCTTTGACTAGATGACCTTGCTATCTCCTTTTTGCAAAAGTAAAAAGAAATAAATTTAAAAAGAAAAATGAGACTCAAGTGCAAAAGAGCCAAAATGGCCAAATTCAAAAGATAAGGGCAAAAACCCTTCACTCGAAAGAGTTGTTAAAAATGAGCTCATGATATTTCTGGGGTAAATAATATAGCATGCAACCAATGTTGCTTATTTTCAGGTCCTAGTGGTGCTGGGTTTGAACACTTATTTTGTGGACTTGGTTTGTTTAGAGATGGATTTCTTTGGCTGTGTCCAGCTCATAAAATAAGATCTTAAGCCTTGATTTGTTGTGCACTTTATTTTTCCACGCAAGTGCTTTATATGCTTTGGTGTTTATGTCATATGCATAAGTGTTGTATTCAGCCACTTTTAAAATGATGCATATTGTTTCATGTCATAAACAGTTGAATACTGACTGGGTATCATTGTATCAGCTTGAAATGCTGTTTCAGTCATTTTTTGACAGGATTTTTATTTATCTCAGTATGTGCCTGTGTGTGCTTCATGTTATTGCATACCAAATTTTTTCCTGTGCATTTTTCTGAGTTTTTTGGTTTGCTTCCCGTGTGTTATTTTGCTAACTATATGTGCCTGTTAGTGTGGGGGAGTAATTCCTGTTTGTTTATGCTCTTGCATGTGTTTTCTCCTGTTCTCCTGTTATTTTTCTTGTTTCTTTTATCCTTTGTCATTTCGTGACAAAAAGGGGGAGAGTAATATATTAAGGGGGAGAGCCTTAATATATATGAGAGAGCCGTAGAATACCCTTTGGATATCTCCGTTTTAAGGGGAGTTAAGATTAAGGGGGAGAAGGATTTCTACTTGTACATGTATGAGATTTTTACCTGCTTTATGGTTTACTTGAATATCTCAATGCTTTTCACGGTATATTGTTGTTTGTGGATGTTTCAGGTAGCAGGTATGTTGCTGCGGTGGCATTAATTTCAAGACTACTTTGTTAGGTGTTAGATCGAGTCCATTTGTAATAAGTCACTGTTTTGATGGTTGACAATTGACTACTTTGCTTTTTGGGTCTATTACCGTAGTCTTTGTATTAGGTAGTGTTTTGTCACGGAATGCCAAAGGGGGAGATTGTTATCACCTTTTTTATTGGCATGTATCCGTGACAAAACAAGTTCAATTGAGTTGTAATCTTTCATGAAGATCTTTGTGCAATTGGACTGGTTTCTGGCTGTTGTGCATCAGACATATGTTCGTGGTGCGTTCGTTGCAGTGTTCGAACGATTGGCGTTAGTGCTGAGTTCGTTTGTGGGTTCGAACGTGTGGCGTTAGTGGCACGTTCTTTATTGGGTTCGAACGGGAGCATTCCAGAGAGCAAATGTTCGAGGCACGTTCTTGTGGGGTTCGAACGGGAGCATTCCAGAGAGCTCACGTTCGTTGTGCGTTCGATTGACGTTCGAACGAGTCTTCACAGAAAGGGCGCGTTCGTGTAGCGTTCTAGTAAGCGTTCGAACGCGACTGCGATCTGAACGCGTTTTTGGCCTGCAAAACCCTAGGTTTTCACCCTACCTATAAATATAACCCTTAGCCGCCATTCTAGTTAGTGGAAGTATATTTCTCTTGAGCCAAATATTCTCAAAGCTTTCAACTCTCTTTGATTTCACCTTGAAGACTCTTTGAATCTTATGTCTTCTTTGTTAATGGTGAAATTCATTCTTTGATAAACCCTTAACACAACTTAACCCAAATTCCCTAATCCTTTAGAGTTCTTTATGAGGAAGTTTGGTAGTCGGAGTTCCGGCGTCATTGGTGATATAATCTACTCAGAGACTTCAGAGGTTCTGAAGAAAACTGTGGGTCGCGGGCTTGAGGAGTTGCCTTGAGTTCTTGCAGTATAGAGGTACTTGAGTCGGTGGAGTTGCCACCATAGGTCTTGACCATCGCTGTAAGTTTTTCTCGATATAGTGGATTCGGGTGGTAGCCTATACCCGGAGTGGTTTTTTACTCGGAAGAGTTTTCCACTTCGTCACCAAAATTATTGTGTTGAATTTTGTGTGATTGATTTACTTTTCCGCAATTTCTATTATTGATTACTATTGTGGATTTTATTGTTGTTGGTTGAATTGGTAATTGCCTGTTTCTATTCCATAGTAGCAGTAACAGGACTTGTCCTGCTTATTGTTTATAATTCTGCATAGGGTCAGAACTTAGGATAACCCCGAATTTTCAATATATGTAGAGTAAGTATATTAATTATAAAATATAATTTTTTTGTAAACTATTTAATTTATCAACCAAGTATATATATATAATATATATATATATATATATATATATATATATATGCTTAAATAAAGTATTAATGAATTAGTAATGTTGATTACTGTAAAATGATATCTAATAATTATATTATTATATTTAGGTATTCTGCTGAAATGGATAGAAATTGGATGAGCTCTCTGGATAGATTGAGTGTTGAATATCGTAATGGAGTGTCTGAGTTTATGGAAGTCGCAAAGCAACACATTGATGGAGAAGGTCGTGTTCGTTGTCCATGTGCAAATTGTTTGAATAGGAAAAGGAAGCGGTTAGATGAAGTTCATAATCATTTATACATGCCAGGAATATCACCAACTTACCGTACGTGGATTTATCACGGTGAGCAGTATCATTCTCAGTCACGGTTTATTGATTCCGGCGAAGGGAGCAGTAGTTACAATCAACCTGCAAACGATGAGATCACCGATATTTTGCATGACTTACAAGGTCCACAACTTGGTCGTAGTGTTAGTGGTGACATGCCAATGTTAAGTGGAAATGATCAAAATTTATTTAGTGACCTACTTGATGAGGCAAAAAAAATTCCATTCGAAGGTGCTGGAATGTCGATCTTGAATTTCGTTGTGAAATTATTACACATTAAAGTTATCAACAGAATGACCAACAAAAGTATCGATATGATGTTAGAGTTACTGGCACAAATGTTACCGGTTGGAAGCGAATTGCCTAAGTCGTACTACGAGGCAAAGAAAATGTTGAGTGATCTGGGAATGGGGTATGAATCCATTCATGCTTGTAAGTTTGATTGTGTATTATTTCGTGCTGAGTATGAATCACTTGAACATTGTCCGATATGTGGTGAAAGTCGGTACAAAGTCCGTGGTATGGGGAAGAAAGTGCCTCAAAAGATATTGCGATATTTCCCTTTAACGCCCAGGCTGCAGAGATTGTTCATGTCACGACATACAGCGACTGATATGATGTGGCATCATGAAAAGATGATCGGTGCGGAGGGCATACTTAGACATCCTGCGGACGGAACCGAATGGAAGGAATTTGATGACATGTACCCCCGTTTCGCTGAGGACCCCCGTAATTTCAGGTTAGGTCTTGCCTCTGATGGTTTTAACCCATTTAGGAATATGTACAACTCTTATAGCATCTGGCCCGTTATTGTCATTCCATATAACTTACCTCCATGGAAATGTATGAATGATCCGTTCATGTTTATGTCATTGCTTATCTCTGGTCCACGTTCACCTGGTAAAGATATAAATATTTACTTGAGACCATTGATCGAAGAGTTACAAACATTATGGAATGTGGGTGTGCATACTTATGATGCAGCTTCAGAGCAGTATTTTCAGATGCATGCCGCATTATTATGGACCATTAATGATTTTCCAGCATATGGTTCATTATCTGGATGGAGCACTAAGGGATACATGGCATGTCCAGTTTGTGCGGGTCATACACCTTCGCAACGATTACGGAATAAAATCGGATACACGGGGCACATGAGATTTCTTGAGTCGAGTCATCATTGGCGGAGGATAATGATGATGGTTGTTGATGATGAATCTTAATTTGATGATGATGCTACTTTGATGATGATGATGAAATTGATGATGCTAATGCGACGGGTTTTTGCAGATGGCACCGGGCAATCGCAAACGGGCTAACGCGACTCCATCTACATCAGCAAGGCCAGTTGGCCCTGGTAACGCGACTCCATCTACATCAGCAAGGCCAGTTGGCCCTGGTGAATTATCTGCTAGCACAGGTGAGTCCAGTACAGTGAAGGGTCGAGGACGCACCCGTGGCCTGGGGTTAGCTAAGTACGTTAAGGCTCACGGCCGTATCCGAATAGAGATATCAGATGATGGACACACTCAAGTCGGAGAACATAATTCAGCGTTTAATACAACCATAGGAGCTATAGCTCGATATGAAGCTCCCCAAAACTACGTATCTTGGAGAAAGATACCGTGGGAGACGAAAATGAACCAGCTATTCCCTTCGCTTCTTGTAAGTTTTCGATAGTGTTTGTTATTTAACATTTTGATTTTATACTTATTTTCACTCGAATTTGCATGTAGGAATGGTTCGACTTCGATCTGACCAAAGTGAATGTCCAACAATATCTTGACTACCACATGGGGAAAAGTTATAAAGATTATAGAACAAAAGTCCTGAAACCAATATTCGACGAACATGGACCTTCAAATGCTCCACAACACAAGCCTGATTTTATAGAGGAATAAGATTGGACATTCTTATGTGAGCTTTGGTCTAGCAAAAAACACGAGGTAAATTTTGAAATAAACGGAAGTTTATAATTGGTTTTGTTTTCGGTACTTACAGTGTTGGTAAATCCAGGATAAATGTCACGCAAATGCGCAAAATCGAAGTCACTTGCGTTTTAACTACCGTGGAGGTTTGAAGCCATTTATCCAACATCGTGCCGAACATTCTGAGGTAAATATATCATAACGTAAAATTTAACAGTTAATTGTTTTTACTAATGTGGAATAATATTGAATTTATTTTCTGTTTATAACAGAGTAGCATAGGTGAGGTGCAATCATTTCCAGATTTTTTCGTGTGACGCATTACAATGAGAAGAACAAATGGATAAATGAAGAAGCCGAACGCTGCTATGTAAGTTTCAATTTTTAAAATAAAATAATTAATATTATATATGTTAATTTTTTTTCTCAAATTCTAATATTAACTTATTTTTTGAAACAGAACGAAATGATGGAACTCCAACATCAAACTCAGGAGACAGGGTCCGACCCCATACCAGATGAGCAGTTGTCGCAATTGGTTTTCAAGAATCAGACAGCTTACAACGTTGGCCTTGGCACTCGTAAGAAGCCAACGTCATCTGCACGCAATAGTGGTAATTCAGACGATGTCTCTCTTCGAGACAAGTTAGTCACCACCAAAGACGAGCTAGCCAGCACCCGAGACGAGCTGCAGCAGACTAAGGAGAAGCTACAACAGGTCACGGTGGACCACAAGAAGAAGATGGTGGACCACAAGAAGAAGATGGAGCAGTTGGAACAGCAAATGCAGGTTTTCCGTCAGATGTTCGAGGCCTCAATGAGTCAGGGTGCATCGGGCTCGAGCGTCCCCTCATCACAGTAGCAATTAATTTTATATTTGGTTTTGTATAAACATTTTGAACAAATAGATTTAATATAATATTTCTTTTTTCTAAAACAAATTTCAATATAATATTTCGTCATTTTGTTATTAATTACATTTTTTTTCAACTAAATTAAATATTTTAGACCAAAAAATAAGTAAATTACTAATTTTTTAAAAAATAAATTTTTTACTTTAGCGTCGAATATTTCGACGCTAATAGTATCAAAAATGGCTATTATTAGCGTACATATAATACTTTTTTAATATATGTTAGCGTCGACAAGTTTCGACGCTAAAAGTCACTATTAGCGTCGAAATATTTCGACGCTAATAGTAACAAAATGGTCGCTGTAAGCTTACATATAATACTTTTTTAATATACTTTAGCGTCGATACTTTTCGACGCTAAAAGTTTGGATTTTTGCGTCGAATTATTTCGTCGTCAAATATAACATATAGCGTCGGATAATTTACTTTAGCGTCGAAAAAAATTGGACGCAGAATACTATTTTTTAGCGTCGCATTTAATTATTTCGACGCTAAAAGTGATTGGCGTCGACATTTTATCGTCCATTTTTTGCGTCTAATTTTTTCGACGCTAAATGTCTTTTGCGTCGAAACCTTCACTTATGGCATCGAAATAATTCGACGCTAAATGGTCTAATTCTTGTAGTGAAGTGTGAAATCTTAAAAAACTATAAGTGCCCAAATTGCTCTTATTCGATGCCTTGAGTAGGTAATCTAGGGTAGACTCATATATATTTAAAAGTAGGTCTGTAACAATAAGAACCTAGGTAGTTGACAAAATGATTAGTTGAGAAAATTATTTGAATAAGAATGGTCGTTTGCTTAGATATTTGTCTCTATCTGCAATTATTATGATGTATGGTATGACTAGAAGAAAGAAAATTGAAAAAAAAAAGGAGAAGAAGAAGATAAAAAATAAAAACACATATAACCTTTAAGCGTGAAGCTACCTATGGGCGAGTGTCAGGACCACCATGAGGGGAGAAATGATATCTTAAATGGTAGGTGAGTCAAAAAAAAAAACATCATATTGAGAGCAAATAAGCAAACAAAGAGCACTCTTTAGATATCTAAGTTGGTTTGACCCATCAGATTCTAGTTTTTAGACAAAATCACTGAATTGACTCACTAAGGAGTCGAGCTGTGAGCGGACCTTTACACACACTGTGAGTCTGATTTAGATGATTTATTAAAGAACTTGGATTTGAGATGTGTTGAGTATTTTGAAGGTTTTTTTGATTTCGTTGATGGGCATTCTCTGATGATAGTATTGTGTATAACTCCCATGACTGTTTTATTTGTTTAGTTTTTCTTTTTTGCATTTGTGTGATTGCATGTGTGTGTTGAAAGACATTTATGGGTGTTATCGCTATAAGCCCTCATGAGATTATAACTCATCCACTAGGGCCACTTAGGGGTTTAAAGGTTTGTCTAAATGCAATCGTGTTCCCTACGAAAGTGGCTTAGTCTCGTTTATTTAAATTTATTTCTTTTGTTTTGTTTTTTTTTTGTTTTTGCTCAAGGATAAACAAAATGTTAAGTTTAATGGTGTAATGAGCAGTTGATATATTTATATTTATCGTCACTATATCTTATATTTTGTGGGTTGCTACGAGCTTAATGAGCATTTTAAAGAGTTCTTCATGTTTTTGTAAGATAAATTACAAATGAAAAGGCATAGGGATGAATCATCGATAAAATGAGGTGTTTTGGGTATGAAATACAATAGAAGGCTCATTAGCGCGACAATGAGTCTCCATTATCGCGTCAACATGGTGAATAATTGAAGAGTTCTCTGCCTTTCATTGGCTCACCAATAGGATCTCATTGGCGCGCCAATGGTAACTACTCAAGCAACATGCATTTTGTCTTCCATTGGCACGCCAATATGCTCGAATCCTGATTTTATTAGAACTCCAGTTTCTTAAGAAGGAAAGCTCTCAGCATTCCTTATATAAGCTCCAGTCTGTCCCAAATCTTAGAGATCATACTTTTGGAGACTCAAGAGCAAGAAGAACACCCAGAGTAAGGCAAGAACCAATGAAGATTGAAGCATATGATCTAACCGAAAACGAGTTTTTTATTCCTTTGTTCTTCTAATCCATTTTTATGATTTATTGCTTTGTATTAATGAATTATTTATGCTTAATGATAATTATTTAACTAATTCATTAGTCTATTGACCGGCGTAAACACACACGTATAACGCAAGCGTACGTATCGTTCAAGTAGTATAAAAAGTATCGATCCCACGAGGACTTAATACCTAAACTATTAATTTTATGAGGTCAAATGATTACTAGTATCTAACAGGTTGTTTGATAGATTTGAAATGGCGACGATTCTAAATTTAAAGACAAGTAAATAAAATTGTTCGAAAGTAAGTTTTAAGAAAATTCAATATCAAAAACTATCTAGGGTTGTGAATCTTTTCAATATTATTTAAAGATGAAGTGGTTATCCTATAGCTGGGTAATATATTGATTTATTAACCTGGAACACTAAATTATGTGAATACCTCTGTCGATGGTTAGACACAAATACCCAGTTTAACCCAATTGAACCATATGTCTATGTCAACCAAATTATCTGGATTCATTAAGTTTAAGTTCCAATTATGGCTACCCCCGCCCGACAGGTATATGTCTATCCTGTAAGGAAATCTATTAAAGGGTTATCTATCCTTAAGGAAGATCGTGGGCTATTGAGTCTAAGGTCTTTAACTTAAAATCCCTATGTCTAGTTCATTTTAAGTTTGCCTAATCAATTTTATTAATGGCCAATTAATAAAAAGCATTAAGATTAAGACTCAATAAATAAATCTTTATATTACCTAAACTATAATCTAACCCTTATATACCAGTGATATTGAAATTCATCACAACCCTAGATAACTAACTTAGTTATGACACATGGCTAGGGCTAGTAAAAACTTAAAAGTAAAAGCCATAATGTAAAAATACGAAATAGTAAATGCGGTAAAGTAAATACTGAAAAGTAAATAACAATAAAATAAAATGCTAAGGTAAAATGAATTACTTTTACTATTTACTATTTTAAATATCTCCCATAAAATAATATATCAACTTGTGATAATATTACCAACCAGCCATATAGGCGGTAACCTGATTAATTCAAATTAAGTCCGACCAGGCATAAAGGCGGTATCTTGGATTAGTCAGGTTTAAACCAATTTAAATTTAATAGCCAACCGACCAATATGGCGGTATCCTTATTAAGTCAAATTTTTAAATAGTAAATATATTATATTTAAGGGAGATTAATCTAAATAGTAACAGTAAAAGAATTACCTTTCACCTTAGCAAGGAGAAGTTACCTCATCATGGTTGAATAGTAAAACTGAAACAGTAAAAACAAGATAAATTACTATTACTATTACAGAAAGTAATTACTATTACAGAATGTAATTAAAAATTAATTACAAAACTTAAATTAAAAGAAATTAGAGAGAGAAACTCCCTATTTACATCAAAGAAATGAGAGAGAATGGTCCAACTAAAACTGAAATCTCGAGCTCAATTTATAGACAATTTTTGGTCCAGCGTCGCGACGCGGAAAATGCACTGGCGTCGCAACGCCAGCAACAGTTTCTAGAGTCCACGCGTACGTTGACCACGCGGCTGTCGGCACAATAATTGGTGACATGTGTCATGCTCTGGTTGGCTGGCGATGCGGCCCAATGAAATCGTGCCACGTGTAATCTTGTGATTGGGTGTAAAGTCGGTCTAATATAATGGAGACACGTGGCATGCTCTGATTCGCTGATTATTCGGTCCAATAGAGAGGCGACACGTGGCACGCGGTTTGGGTGGTCCAATGAGGTGATGACACGTGGCATGCGGCGCATGTTAGCACATTCGGTGCATCCTGGGCGTCGCGACGCGGGAGTATTGGCGTCGCGACGCGCTAAAGACCAAAATATCCCTGTTGACGCATTTTTGTCCGTTTTTTGCCCCAAATTGCCTCCAATGCTTTCCAAACTTTATTTATCTGCAAAATAACAACAAGACACATCAAAACGTTCATAAAACTCGAGAAACAATACAAAACATTAGGCTAAATGAGTGGGAAAAAGTGATATTTTTACCACTCATCACACCCCCAAACCTAACATTTTGCTAGTCCTCGAGCAAAACATAAAATAAAATAACATGAAAATAAAATTAACTAAGCCACTTTCGTAGGGATCACGGTTGCATTTAGCGTATGCAACAAGCCTTTAAACCCCTAGGTGTCCCTAGTGGACGAGTTGTAGTCTCGTGAGGGCTTACAGCAATGATACCCACAAACATTTTACAAAAGTAAAAAGGTAGTAAAACTAATGCACACAAAAGCAAAAGACAAGCGAAAAGAGAATAAAGAAGTTAGTGACTAATCAGGTGAAATTTCTACTCTCAAGTTATTAGTTGTTTTGTTTCTTTCTAAATTACCGAATAAGTAATTTCTCCGATTATTTTTACCATTCTTCATATACACACAGCCAACAAAATATTTATCAACTCATTTTTGCCCACAACAGTCATAAGTGCAGTTGATAAGAGAGTAATATTTTTGTCCTAAAGTTCTATCAGATTTCACACCCTTTTATAGCAATGGAATAATTTTCTGATTTTTTTTTGATTTTTGATTTTTTTTTTTTTATTTATATACAATATCTTCCATCTATGTAGAGAGTGTTGGGTCGGTGGCTCCCAAACCAGTTGGCTTTAGGGCACCGGGTGTTAAGACACCCCTACGGACTTAATTACCCAAACTTCAGATATAAATATATTTTTTTACAGCATCTTCGATCCATGTAACGAGCTTTGGGCCAGTGACTCCCAAACCAGTTGGTTTTAGGGCACTAGGTGTTAAAACACCCTTACAGACTTAATAACTCGGATCTCTGACGTTTTTTTTTTTTTTGTTCCATCACTTTTTGAGATGCTTCCTCCGATTAAACTAGAGCACTGAATATTACAAACTTTTCAATTTTAGCTCATGTCCGTATGTTACTATGCATGTTGATAATACCTGCCAACTGAGCATATGAAGGTCCATTTTAGTCAGTGTTAAGGAGAATTTACAAATTAAATAATTTAGAATGAAATAAACAAACATTAACTTGTTCCGAAATAAATGGTTTGAGATACGTATCAGGAGTGAGAACTTCTTACTCAGCTATCTCTCACCAATTTCACATTTTTAGTCAAAACACAAAAACGCAAAATATTTTGTAATTTTTGAAAATTTTTCAATTTTTTTGTATTTTTCGAAAAAATTTTGGACTAAAATAATAAACAACACACAAACTAGAAACAAGGTACTGATCAACTAATTCCCTCCCCCAAACCTAAATGAGACATTGTCCCCAATGTCTTAAACAGTAAAAGGAGAGTTACGAAGGTCGTACCTGGTTAGCTGAAATCTACAGGAAATTAAAGGTTAAGATCCAGATTAATCCTACGCCTCTTACCACGATCGTCCTCAGACCAATTTATCTTTGAAAGAATAGGGTCAACTCGTGGTTCATAGGCTATGAGTTGGTCTATTAGATCCGGAGAAGTTCTGGCAGTAAAGAGGAGTTCTTTTAAAGGTTTCGACACGAACCCATTTCTCCGAGCATCATCAAGAAACACACAAAAAATCATAAAATCCATCAACGTTGAGCAGTCCAATTGGTTTCTGGTGTATGTTCAGGTTCGCCCAAGATAACACAATAAAATTTCCTCCAATGTACCCAAGCCACCTGGCAAAGCAATAAAAGCATCAGCACGGTTAATCATTTCCACTAGTCGTTCAGACATACCTGGCACAATCAGTTCTTCTCCATTTGATGGTTCAATAAGATTTGCCTCTGCCAAGGGTTTTGGGATGATTCCCAAAACGTGACTGCCTCCTTCCTGTGCAGCCTTTGAAACGATCCCCATAAGTTCAAGATTTCCTCCGCCATATATTAAGTGCATATTCCTTGCAGCTAAGACTCGACCCAATTCCTGTGCTGCTTCTATGTATTGTGGCTTAGTACCAGCTAGCACTACTACGACACAGACACACAGATGTTTTCAACTCGTCTTCTTGAAGTGGCTTCCATTTTTTTATGTATCTCTTTCTCACTCAACTCTGGATGCCTTCAAAAGTGCAATGACGGGCTGAATTTATAGTACCTGAAAAGGGTGAGTAAAAATAGCACAAGTATCTTCCAGAGGACGATTAGTAGCGAATTAATATCGTGATAATCAAAAAGGTCTGGATCCTGTCGGAGAAAATAAAAGAAAACAACAAAACAAATTACAATTATTAAGAAAAGACAAAGAGATATAATATTGACAAGAAAAGTAACGGCTTGATTGACATCTATGCGTCAGGGACAAGCTTCCCATCCAATTTTCTTATAAATTGGCAAACAGGGTCTTTTTGAGTCAGATTCCCAAGACTTAACAGTTGTCTTTCTTTTTGAAATTGTGTATGTAATTTGCGAAAGGCTATGTGAACATATCCACTGGGATGCGTCTCAAGAGTTGAAGATATATCATCTAAAGACTCCTTACTCAAGCCATCCCTAATGAATTTAATTTTGTCTTCGCGATTATCAGACACCATTCTTAAAGAACGACAACGAGTATTGCAATTCCATCGTGCACATTTGAAACAAACACCCATTTGCTTAGCTCTACGTTTCTTTGCATAGGTGCTTCTTCCACAACCGGGCAGATGTGAAATAAAAGAGTCAGAAGACTCACCTGCCAATCGGACTCGTGCTTCAATTACCCAACGAATATCATTAGGAACTCCGTGAATTGTTAGTAACCTCATCCGTTCCAAGCGAGCTTTGTAGACTTTCATCAGAGATTTTTGAGGGAGAGAAGGAAATTACTTGTGAAGACTTGCGAGAGCTTCTTCCATCTTGAAATGACTTAATCTGCAAAAACTAAACACACAAAATTAAATCACACCAAATTACAATATATACACAAATTGCATGGGTTGCCTCCCTGCGAGCGCTAAGTTTAGAGTCGTCAGCTAGACTTGATTTCTCCAACGTTAAGCTGGATCTGAAAGTGTGACACTTTCTTTTTGTCGCTCAAATAATTCTCCCCAGTAGTGTTTGACACGCTGACTGTTAACCTTGAATGTGTTGTTGGTATTGGGATCCAGTAACTCAACAGCTCCATAAGGTAAAACCTGAGTGATCACAAATGGTCCTGACCACCTAGATTTCAACTTTCCAGGAAAAAGTTTCAACCTCGAGTTGTACAACAACACCTGCTGCCTTGGTTCCAACTGTCTGTGAACTATTTTTCGGTCATGCCATTTCTTGGTCTTTTCCTTGTACAATTTGGCATTCTCATAAGCCTGTAGGCGAAATTCCTCCAATTCGTTGAGTTGGTGAAGTCTTTTTTTTCCTGCAGCTTGTGAATCAAAATTTAACTTCTTCAGTGCCCAGTACGCCTTGTGCTCAAGCTCAACTGGCAGATGGCACGCTTTCCCAAACACCAATCGATATGGAGACATACCAATGGGTGTCTTGTAAGCTGTCCTGTAGGCCCATAATGCATCATCTAGTTTTGTTGACCAGTCTCTCCTTGTTGATCCAACGGTTCTTTCTAGGATTCTTTTGATTTCCCTGTTTGAAACCTCAACTTGTCCATTTGACTGTGGATGGTAAGCAGTGGCAACTTTGTGAGTAACTCCGTATTTGGATAGGAGTGCATCGAAATATCTGTTGCAGAAATGTGAGCCACCATCGCTGATGATTGCACGAGGTGTTCCGAATCGAGTGAAAATGTTCTTTTTAAGGAATTTGATCACCACTTTTGAATCATTGGATGGCAGTGCAATTGCTTCGACCCATTTGGAGACGTAGTCTACAGCAACCAGGATGTACAGGTTTCCGAATGATGGAACAAAGGGTCCCATGAAATCAATACCCCACACATCGAATATTTCTACTTCTAGAATGTTTTGCAACGGTCCTTCATTTCTTCTCGAAATATTCTTTGTTCTCTGGCACCTGTCACATTGAAAAGCAAAAAGATAAGCATCTTTAAAAAGAGTAGGCCAGAACAAACCTGATTGAAGAACTTTTGCTGCAGTTTTATTTCCGCTGAAGTGTCCGCCATATGGTGATGAATGACAGTGCTGCAAAACACTGTTGATTTCCTCCTGTGGAACACACCATCTCAATAATTGATCAGCACACAGTTTGAACAGGTATGGTTCATCCCAGACATAGTGCTTGACTTCTTTGAAGAACTTTTTCCGTTGCTGAGTTGTCCATTCCAACGGCCATTTTCCTGATACAATGTAGTTGACATAATCAGCATACCAAGGGACTTCCTGTTGTTTCATGGCAAACAGCTGTTCATCTGGAAAAGTTTCTTTGATTGACAGATTTTTGTCAGTTGTTTCTCCATTCTCGAGCCTCGATAGATGATCTGCCACCTGATTTTCTGTTCCTTTCCTGTCTCTGATCTCCACGTCGAATCTTCTTGCAGAAGAAGTATCCAACGGATCAATCTGGGTTTGGCATCTTTCTTTGTGATCAGATTTTGATTGCTGAATGATCTGTGTAGACCACCACTTTGGGACCCAGCAGATAGGAGCGGAATTTGTCAAAAGCGTACACAACTGCGAGCAACTCATTTTCAGTGGTTGTGTAATTGAGTTGAGCTTCATTCAAAGTTCTGCTGGAGTAGTAAATGGTGTGGAAAATCTTTGCTTTGCGTTGTCCCAAAACTGCACCTACAGCAAAATCACTAGCATCGCACATCACTTCAAATGGAAGGGTCCAGTCTGGTGCTACAATGATAGGGGCAGAAATCAGCTTCTGTTTTAAGATCTCAAAAGCTTCATGGCATTCTTTGGTGAAGTTGAAAGGCACATCCTTCTCCAAAAGATTGCAAAGAGGTTTTGCAACCTTGGAAAAATCTTTGATAAATCTCCTGTAAAAACCTGCATGTCCGAGAAAGCTCTGAATCCCTTTGACAGATGTTGGTGGAGGTAGTTTTTCAATTGTCTCTATCTTTGCTTTGTCTACCTCAATCACCTTTTGTGAGATCCGGTGTCCAAGAACAATGCCCTCATGTACCATGAAATGACATTTCTCCTAATTGAGCACCAAGTTCGTATCTTCGCACCTTTGTAACACATGTTCCAAATTTTGCAAACAATGATCAAAAGAATTTCCAAACACAGAAAAGTCATCCATGAAAACTTCCATACTCTGCTCCAGCATGTCTGAGAATATGGCCATCATGCAACGCTGAAAAGTGGCGGGGGCATTACATAATCCAAATGGCATCCTGCGGAAAGCAAAAGTACCATAAGGACATGTAAATGTGGTTTTCTCCTGATCTTCGGGGCGATGGCAATCTGATTGTATCCTGAATATCCGTCAAGAAAGCAATAGAATTCATGTCCCGCCAATCTGTCTAACATCTGGTCAATGAATGGTAGCGGAAAATGGTCCTTTCTCGTGGCTTTGTTCAGCTTCCTGTAATCCATGCATACTCTCCATCCAGTCACCGTTCTTGTTGGAATTAGCTCATTCTTTTCATTGGTAATCACAGTAGTTTCTCCTTTCTTTGGTACACACTGCATAGGACTCACCCAACTACTATCTGAAATTGGGTAAATGATGCCAGCATCCAACCATTTGATTATTTCTTTCTTCACGACTTCCTTCATGATTGGATTAAGTCTCCGTTGATGCTCCACCGTGGGTTTGTACTCATCATTCATCCGAATCTTGTGCATGCAAAATGATGGACTAATGCCTCGAATGTCTGCTATAGTCCAGCCAATGCCTCTTTTGTGTTCTCGTAATACTCTCAGTAGCTTTTCTTCATGTTCCAATGTTAGTGAAGAATAAATAATAACAGGTAATTCAGAAGTGTTTCCAAGAAATGCATACCTGAGATGGCTCGGAAGTAACTTCAGCTCCAGCTGTGGTGGTTCTTCAATCGAAGGCTTGATTCGATCTTTCTTGGGCAGTTCCAAGCTTTCAACGGGTGGTGTCGCTTTGAATCGGAATGGTTTGTCAAGGTAGTTGATATATTCCAGGATTTCAGCATTTAGCTCATTGTCAGTCATGTTGGTGATGCATGCTTCAAGTGTATCTGTGGAATTTGGCTCAGTATTTTGAACGATACTTTCAATAACATCAACTCTGAAGCATTCTTCTTCCTTTTCATCACTTGGGAATTTCATGGCTTTGAAAACATTAAAGGTCACTTCTTGGTCCTGCACTTTCATGGTTAGTTCTCCTTTTTGCACATCAATCATAGTTTTACCTGTAGCCAAGAATAGTCTACCAAGAATGATAGGTATTTCTTTGTCTTCTTCCATGTCAAGGATGATGAAATCTGCTGGGAGAATTAGTTTGTCTACTTTCACCAGCACATCTTCAACAACACCTCTTGGAAATGCAAGTGTTCGGTCAGCAAGTTGCAATGAAACTGAGGTAGGCATTGCTTCTCCAATCTGCAGTTTCCTGTAAATAGAAAAAGGCATCAAGTTAACACTGGCTCCTAAATCACATAAAGCCTTACCGATGTAATGTTCTCCAATGGTGCATGGAACTGTGAAACTGCCAGGATCTTTCAACTTCGGGGGAAGTTTCCTCTGAATGATGGCCCTGCATTCTTCTGTTAATGCTACTGTTTCGTAGTCTCCCAATCTTCGTTTTCGTGAAAGAATATTTTTCATGAATTTGACATAACTGGGCATTTCTTCCAAGGCTTCTGCAAATGGGATGTTGATGTGCAGCTTTTTGAAAACCTCCAAGAAACGAGCAAACTGCTTGTCCAGTTTGTTTTTCTGAAGTCGTTGAGGAAAAGGTGGAGGTGGAATGATCTGATCTTTTTCTTTTTCCTTTGCTTCTTTTTCCTCCATCTGTGGAACTGCATCTTTTTGAATTTCCTCAATTGTTGCCTTGATCCCTACATCTTTGTTTATCTCAGTACCGCTTTTCAAAGTAATGGCTTGAATTTTCTCCTTTCCTCGGTTCCTTGGATTTGGTTCTGTTTTACTGGGAAGATTTCCTGGTGGTCTGTAACTATGGGCATTGGCCAGTTGGCCGATTTGATTCTCCAGTGCTTTAATAGAAGCTGATTGGCTCTGAATCATAGCATCGTACTTTTTAACTGAGCCAGCACTTCTGCTATTCCTGATTCATTTGTCTGCTCCTGGCTTTTGTTTTGTTGCTGAAATCCAGGTGGTGGATAGTTCTGTTGGAATCCAGGTGGTGGATTGTTCTTTTGCCCTGAATTGTTACTCCATGAAAAATTAGGATGATTCCTCCACCCTGGGTTGTAGGTGTTGGAATATGGATTGTTCCCCTTGTCTGTTGAAATTATTGATATAATTCACCGTCTCTTCAAGTTGGTTTGGTTCCGGTGCTCGTCCATATGGTGAACTTATGGATCCAGTGGTAAAAGTTTCCATGAATTTGCATATCTGGTCCAGCTTGGTATTGACTGCTGTATTGACTCCACTTTCATAAATTCCTGCAATTCTTTGGATCATGCTTCTTTCTGTTGGCCACAAAGAATTATGTGTTGGCCATTTCTTCAATTAGGTCCCAGGCTTGATATTCTCCTTTTGCCATCAGGGCTCCTTCAGCAGCCGCATCGATTGTGGTTCTCATTATTCCCGAAAGTCCATTATAGAAAGTTTGGACTTGAAGCCATTTTGGAATCTCATGATGAGGACATTTCCGGAGCAAATCTTTGTACCTTTCCCAAGCTTCGTAGTAGAGAGTTATGAGTCTTGTTGTACAAAGGATGTGATGTCATTTCTCAGTTTTCCAGTTCTGGCTGGTGGATGGAAGTACTTTGCAAGAAATTTGGTGGCTAAAACGTTCCAAGTTGTGATGGAACCTGCTGGTAGTGAATGTAGCCAAGCTAGCTCCGTCCTTCAAGGAGTATGGGAAAACACGCAGTCTCATTGCTTCTTCAGCCTCTCGGTTGTAATTGAAAGTGCCGTAAACTTCCAGGAAGTTGCTGATGTGGGTATTAGGGTCTTCAATTGCATTTCCTCCAAACTGAACTGACTGCTGAATCATCTGAATGCATGTTTTGATGTCACCCGCATTTGCTGGTAAGGGAGGAAGTACAATACAAGAAATGAGTCTGTCAACCACCGGAATGGTTCTGTCTCGAATGGGAATTGGTGGTACAACATTCAAAGGTTCAGGTTCCATGTTGACTAAAGCTTTTTGGCCTTCTCGCCGTTCCCTTCTCAACTGTCTGATGGTTCTTTCAATTTCCGGTCAAGCGGTCGAAGTTCAAAGCTTCTGGTTTCGTCTCATGAAGTTTCTGAGAACCTGAAACACAAGAAAATAAAACAATAAGTAAAAAGAAAATTAGATACAAGTAAAGGTATCTAACCTTAAAACTAATAGTGAAAGATAAATAAGTCCCCGGTAACGGCGCCAAAAACTTGACCGGCGTAAACACACACGTATAACGCAAGCGTACGTATCGTTAAGTAGTATAAAAATTATCGATCCCACGAGGACTTAATACCTAAACTATTAATTTTATGAGGTCAAATGATTACTAGTATCTAACAGGTTGTTTGATAGATTTGAAATGGCGACGATTCTAAATTTAAAGACAAGTAAATAAAATTGTTCGAAAGTAAGTTTTAAGAAAATTCAATATTAAAAACTATCTAGGGTTTTGAATCTTTTCAATAATATTTAAAGATGAAGTGGTTATCCTATAGCTGGGTAATATATGATTTATTAACCTGGAACACTAAATTATGTGAATACCTCTGTCGATGGTTAGACACAAATACCCAGTTTAACCCAATTGAACCATATGTCTATGTCAACAAATATATTCATTAGGTCAATTCATTAAGTATAAGTTAATTCCACCCCCCCAGGTAACAGGTATATGTCTATCCTGTAGGAAATCTATTAAAGGGTTATCTATCCTTAAGGAAGATCGTGGGCTATTGAGTCTAAGGTCTTAAACTTAAAATCCCTATGTCTAGTTCATTTTAAGTTTACCTAATCAATTTTATTAATGGCCATTAAAAAAATATTAAGATTAAGACTCAATAATAAATCTTTATATTACCCAAACTATAATCTAACCCTTATATATCAGTGATATTGAAATTCATCACAACCCTAGATAACTAACTTAGTTATGACACATGGCTAGGGCTAGTAAAAACTTAAAAGTAAAAGCCATAAAGTAAAAATACGAAATAGTAAATGCAGTAAAGTAAATACTGAAAAGTAAATAACAATAAAATAAAATGCTAAGGTAAAATGAATTACTTTTACTATTTACTATTTTAAATATCTCCTATAAAATAATATATCAACTGTGATAATATTACCAACCAGCCATATAGGCGGTAACCTGATTAATTCAAATTAAGTCCGACCAGGCATAAAGGCGGTATCCTGGATTAGTCAGGTTTAAACCAATTTAAATTTAATAGCCAACCGACCAATATGGCGGTATCCTTATTAAGTCAAATTTTTAAATAGTAAATATATTATATTTAAGGGAGATTAATCTAAATAGTAACAGTAAAAGAATTACCTTTCACCTTAGCAAGGAGAAGTTACCTCATCATGGTTGAATAGTAAAACTGAAACAGTAAAAACAAGATAAATTACTATTACTATTACATAAAGTAATTACTATTACGGAATGTATTTAAAAATTAATTACAAAACTTAAATTAAAAGAAATTAGAGAGAGAAACTCCCTATTTACATCAAAGAAATGAGAGAGAATGGTCCAACTAAAACTGAAATCTCGAGCTCAATTTATAGACAATTTTTGGTCCAGCGTCGCGACGCGGAAAATGCACTGGCGTCGCGACACCAGCAACAGTTTCTAGAGTCCACGCGTACGTTGACCACGCGGCTGTCGGCACAATAATTGGTGACATGTGTCATGCTCTGGTTGGCTGGCGATGCGGCCCAATGAAATCGTGCCACGTGTAATCTTGTGATTGGGTGTAAAGTCGGTCTAATAGAATGGAGACACGTGGCATGCTCTGATTCGCTGATTATTCGGTCCAATAGAGAGGCGACACGTGGCACGCGGTTTGGGTGGTCCAATGAGGTGATGACACGTGGCATGCGGCGCATGTTAGCACATTCGGTGCATCTTGGGCGTCGCGACGCGGGAGTATTGGCGTCGCGACGCGCTAAAGACCAAAATATCCCTGTTGACGCATTTTTGTCCGTTTTTTGCCCCAAATTGCCTCCAATGCTTTCCAAACTTTATTTATCTGCAAAATAACAACAAGACACATCAAAACGTTCATAAAACTCGAGAAACAATACAAAACATTAGGCTAAATGAGTAGAAAAAGTGATATTTTTACCACTCATCATCTATGGTTGTAATGGATCATGAGCAATTTATTTAATTCAAATTTGTAACTTTTTATTCTTTTGAGTGTTACATTGATTTTTTTTTTATCTTAATGCTTTCTATCACTTGATCACCAATAGGATAGTTGTGGTAAACCCCTAGGAACTTGGAAAAGGGAATTTTAGTTTAGCCTTGGGAATTTTAGTTAAGTTATGTCTAATTTTGTACTAATAGGATCAATAATAAGTCCATGTGGGTTCGACGTCTCACTTTTTATCACTATCTTCTTTGAGTGATATGTACGCTTGCATGCAGTAATAAATTCATGATAAGTGCCCTAAGGCCAGCTGGTTTGGGAGTCATCGGCCCAAAGCTTGTTACATGGGTTAAGGAGAAAACTTAAGGAAATCATACACTTTTTCTTTTTGACATATGATATCCGAGCTATTAAGTCTATGAGGGTGTCTTAACACCTAGTGCCTACAATCAACAAGTTTGGGAGTCACTAGTGTTGGGGTTGGTGCTCAGAGCGCCAATCCGGACCGTATTTATGTCTGATTCATGAATACGAACATCCCCTTATTCCATAATATTACTTATTTATGGTTACACCTCTTGTTCTTATATACGTATTCGATCTGATTACGATTAGATTGAAACTAAATGTGGTTTAGTGATATGTATATATTAGACAAAGGCCCGATAATATATAATGCAGTACACAGTTACAAAGTTAGTTTGTAATTGACATTGGGAAGTGTCACTGTTATATATATATTATCAAACATAGTTCCTGGTCAAGATTCACTAACACGGGTCGGTTAGTCAAATCTGTTAAGACCAGTACATGTCGTATATCGAGACTTGGTCCGATGGTTTATCCCAGTGAACCATGAGTCTGGGGAGACTCACCAAAGATTCTTAATGGATGGTACTCCAACGTCAATAAGAATCTTCTCGGGTTGAGTAGCATAGTGGTCCTTCGACTTGAGACACCACTGTGGATGTATGAGACATCCTCCACACTAAGATGGCAGTCACGTCACCGATCTATTTAGATCAGACCTCCGCCTGTTCGTTGGGTGTGGATCGATCCTCAAGATATCCTATGTGTGTCAAGATAGGATCCGTCAGTTCTGTGTACAGAGCATAGGTAGTCCATATATATTTAGCAGTCTGTTAAATCTGTGGCCACAGTATACATCGGAAGTAAGTTCCGAGTGTTATTTAGAGATTGCTAATAGATACGTCGACGAGATAATACCTATAGAGATTTGACGTTAACATCTATATCTCTGGGATTATCTGGATACCTGTGACGGAAGGATTATACGTATGCAATGACCTCGACCTGTATGATTCAGCGAGATTATCCGTGATCGTCATAATCTACGGGTGGATAGATTATGCACATGAAATTGGATTTCGTGACGGATATACCTGAATCTAGAGAGTCTCAATAATGAAACATACTCGTAGAGCACTAGAGCAACATTTATGAATAATGATGATTATTTATAAATCGTTTAATCGTTAAACGAAAAATACATGCGAACGGGCCGAACCGTCATTTCCTAATTAATGTGTATTTGTATTTAATATATGATATTATTAAATACACATTAATAAATAGTCAAATAAAGGTATTTGACATATATCATTAATATATGTATTTGAGATATTTAAAGTAAATATAATACATATATTTGATATATTTGTATTTAATTAATTATTTAATTATTTAATTGTTAAATGATTAATATAATTAAAATATAAATATATCACCAAATGATGAAGTTAGGAAATGATTATAAGTTACAATTGTTGACTTATACATTAAAGGAAAATGTTGTCAAATTGATTTTGACTTCTTAAGATATTTGTTCAAAATTGTTTGAAAAATAAAATATCTTTTTCCTTTATTTTCTATCAATTTCGGCCATGGCACTTTAATATATAAGAGATATATTTTTCTTAGTTGCATTTGTTGACTTAATTAAATATCTTTAAAGTTGTTTTTAGATATTTATGTCAAGTTGATCAAATGAAAATCAAATGAAGATGAAATTAATAGTCTTGTTTATTTTAAGGCCAAATTCGGCCAAGCACAAAAATAAATAAGTATATATTGTTTTTCATTTCATTTGGTATATAACCTAATACACTTTAAAGAAAAACTCCATTAATGGAAGCAAAGGAAGCTTGTGAGAAAGAAAGAAGAAATCAAAGAAAGCTTGGATTTTAGTAAGTTTTTCCAACTTACTATTAGAAAGGAAAATGTTCCTTAGGATCTAGGCTTTAACATATGATGTTCTTAGGTTATTTCTTTCTTTATTCCTTGTGTTTTTGTTGATGGAAGTTTTGATGGAAGTGTTGAGCATGTATGATGAAGGAAGGTTGTGACTATTGTAGTTATAAGCTTTCTTTTAAGGTTTTGGAAACCATGTTGCTAATCTAGAGTTGTTGACCCACTCTTAGATGACCTAGATTTGATCTTGAGTTGTTTCATTGTGTTGAGACTTTGATTGGATGGAATAAACATGATTGAAGTGATTGATTTAACCAATTTGGTCTAATTTGTCCAATTTGAAGAAATTGAAAAATTAGGGTTCATGACCAATTCCAAATTTGGGGGTTTTCATATATGTTGTGTATTTGGATGTGTATATGATGCATATAAAGTTTCATGTTGATTGGATTACATCTTGATGTGTTTTGAGACATGAAATGACCAAATGGACAAAAGGCACACCTTGGAGGTGCTCTCGGCCAAGGATTAGATTTTGGGGATTTTTGGTGCTTTTGGTGTTTTGATGTTTTGAACATGCTAAGTTCATCTTAGAAATGATTTAGAATCATTCAAAATTGATTAGATCAATTTCGGACTAAAATGGACAAAATACCAATGTAAGGGCATTTCGGTAAATTCACTTGAATATGATTCATTTGAATTTTATTTCATAATTTGATTATTGGATAATTAAATAAATATGTTTATTTAATTAATCCGAGAAAAAGTTTTGAAATCGGAAGATACGATCTTCCGCCGCTTCCGCTGCGTTACCGGATTCTGCCCCTAAAAACCCATACAACTAGTTCAAAACTCGTTATAATGATTGATGATGTATTATTAAAAAAAAACTATATATATCTATGTTTTCAAAATAGAACCGGATCAATTGTTTGACTAGTCAAATCGAGAACCGGTCGTGAGTTTTGTCTGGCCAAATGTAAAAAATTGATCGGACAAAAACCGATCAAAACTGGTCAAAATCAGACCAGTCCATTTTTTATTTCTTAATTTTTAATTAAATTTATTACGTAAGACGGTTTTTTGAGGTTTTTTGGACAAGGTTCAATCGATTGAACCAGTGACCCATTAAACCTTTTACATCATCGATTCAATCCCTGGTCCGATTATGAATATATATATATATATATAAACTACCATTGCCAAAAAGATGTAAACTCTATTATAACTTTAAGACAAAAAATATTAATCTTTTTTCAACAAGACCTAAGAATATTACGGGTACAATGAATTGATTAATACTTTGTCTCATGTGTGTATGGAAGAATGGTAAAAAAAATATAGGAGGATTTATTTATTTGATAATTTAAAAAAGAAAGAAAACAATTACTAACTTGGATAATAATATGTCTTTTAAGTTTTCACTTAAATTACCAGGACTAGTAATAAGCCAGTTGGGGATGTCATGAACATTAAAAAGATATTCATTTAATCAAAGAAAAATTAATCATTTTACACTTGTAGTTTCATTAATCCTTTTAACTTAGCATATTCGTGAAATAATAATTAAATTCTTATTTTATTTTTTTATTGTCATTTTTAATTCTTATGTAAGTAAAATATTACTTTGGATGCTGAACAGGAAAATGGATATGAAATCTCGAATTCGAAAGTACAAAAACTCCAAGAAGTATGAAAATTGAATTCAAATAGGATGTAAAAATATTGATCATGTTTGATTCATTGTTAGATGAGCTTATCATAGAATTGGCTACATAGGATAATTTATATTAAAAAAATAAAAATAATTTATGGATTGTCCATTTGCATACAAAAGTCATACAAGTTTTCCAAGTTGTATGCAATTATGTTGAGGAGGGGTGCTGAGAACCTCATATAAATAGAGGTGATTAACACCTCTCAAGTTAGCTTTCTCCATATTTTCTCTTGAGAATTTATGGAAAGTCTCAGCTCTTATGTGTTTATTTTCCAATCATTGTTGTAATTTCACTACAAGAAAACTCGAGATTACCAACCGAATATGAAGGGGTTTTATGGCGGAAATCCGGTAACGCAACAGAATAGTGGAAAATCAAAATTTTCCGATTTCAAAATTTTTCTCGGATCAATTAAATAAACTTATTTATTAAATTATCGAATTGTCAAATTCTGAAAAATTACACAATAGATCAAATTTCTTGGTAATTACCGAAATGCCCCAATACTTTACAAATTGATCATTTTAGTCCTAAAATTGTCAAATATAATTTTGGATGACTCTAAATCACTTCAACATATCCAATACATCAAAATCAGATTGCAACAAATCCCCAAATTTAAGCCTAATTTCTGAGAGCACCATTGCTTTTGGTTTATTTACAATTTAGTCCTTTTATGTTCAAAACATGTCAAAATCAAATCCAATCAACCCAAAAATTTACATGCATCATATACACTCCATAATACAACAAATATATGAAAAGCCTCAATTTTGGAATGGGTTATGAACCCTAATTTTTCAATTTCATCAAATTGATCAATTTTTACCAAATCTTTAAAATCCAACACTTTAATTCATTCAAGACTTCATCAAACAAGCCTCACCACTTTGAACTAACTCTAGAATAATTCTAGGTCACCAAGGAGTGGCTCAACAACTCTAAAATGACAACTTGATTTCTAAAGAATCAAAAGTAAGTCTTTGAAACCATTTCAAGCTTACTTACATGCATAGATCTTTCATCCAAGTTCACAAACAAATAAACACAAACCATAAGAGGAGAGAACATCCAAGCAACACAAAATGATACCAAGTATGTTAGAAACTATTTTCATGTTGAAAGCTTTAAAGAAAGACTTACAAAAATCCAAGTTTTACAAGCCTTTTCCTTTGAACCTTCAAGCTTTTCTCTCAACTTCCTTTTGTTTATTTTTGTGTCTAATGAACTTATGAAACCCTAAAATGAAACAAAACATTTTATAACTCTTACATTAGCCTTGGCCGAAAATTGGTATATGTTAAATATCTAGATATTTTCAATTTGTTTCATTAAAACCAACTTGTCAACTTGCATTTGAAATCATTAACACTTTAATGTAATTCAACAAGTCAACAATTGCAACTAAAGTCATTTAATAAAATATCACAACTTAGGATATTTATATTTTTAATTAATTTAATTATTTAACAATTAAATAATTATTTAAATATAAATATATTAAATATATGTATTATATTTACATTAAATATCAAATACATATATATTTATGATATTAGTCAAATATCTCAATTTGACAATTAATTTAATGTGTATTTGATAAAATCTATCATTAAATACAAATACACAAAAATCAGGAAATGACTATTGGGTCCCTTCACATGTATTTTGCGTTTAACCTTTAAACGACTTATAAATCATCAGTATTATCTATAAATATTGCCCTAGTGCTCTACGAGTATATTTCATTAGTGAGACTCTCTAGATTTAGGCATATCTGTCACGAAATCTAATTTTGTGTCCATAATTTACCCACCCGTAAATTATGACGAACACGGATAAACTCACTGAATCATACAGGTCGAGGTCATGGCATATGTATAAGTCATCTGTCACAGGTATCCGGATATATCCCAGAGATATAGATGTAAACGTCAAATCTCTATGGGGACTATCCCGTCGACGTCTCTATTAGCAATCTCAAAAAGAACATTTAGATCTGACTTCTAAAATGTACCACGGGCCCATGGTTTTTATCTGATTGTTAATCATATATGGACTACATATGCTATGTACACAGAACTAACAGATCCTATCTCGACACACACAGGACATCTTGAGGATCTATCCACATCCAATGAACATGTGAATGTCTGATCTTAATAGATCGGTGACGTGACTGCCATCTAAGCGTGGAAGATGTCTCATGTGCCCACAGTGGTATCTCAAGTGTAAGAATCACAAATGCTACTCAACCCGTGAAGATTCTTATTGAAGTTGGTGTACCATCCATTAAGAATCTTCGGTGAGTCGTTCAGTGTTTATCTGCTATAAACACCTACACGTCTATACGAGTCCCCAAGGCTCATGGTTCATTAAGAAACCATTGGAATCATATATTCCAGTATACGACATGTACCAGTCTCAATGGGTTTACTAGACTGACCAAGTCGTGTAAACCTTGACCAGGAACTGTCTAAGAATGACAACGTCATGATACAACTCAATGTTAGTTGCGACGCTTTTGCAACCGTATCATGAATAATAATCATTAGGTCTATTACGTCTTTACCATATTAAAAGATATATTATATTCAAGAAACTGCTTATTTTATTCATAATAAAACGTTTACAAAAGTATTCTCAAAGAAATACAACCGGGAATTGGCGCTCTGAGCACCAACCCCAACAGAATATTCGGTCAATAATGTAAAAAAATTGATCGGTAATTGTTAGTGGCATGAACTGACGCCAAATTAATTTTCCGCGTCATATTATCGACCGAATATCGACTAAATATTTGGTCAGTAATATTTCGATCAGTAATAGGTTGGTAATTGGTCAAAAATTATTTTTATCATTTTTGATTGGTAAATTAAAAAATTACCGACCTAAATAGTCGGTCAGTAATTTCATATTTTCTTGTAGTGTTTCTTTCACTTTAATTAATAAAATTATGTGTGATTTTATTCATATCATGAGTAGCTACTTTACATCTAGCTGGGGTAAAAGGGTGAAGTTCTTTGGTATAAAAATATAGATAAGTTTTATTTATGTTATAAATATAGATTGTCTTATTTACCAATTAATATTTATATTTATTTTTTATGTCTTGTTTATGATGGAGTCTTGACTCTCTATAGATAGTCCTTAGATCTGTCGTCTTTAATCCATATTGACGGGCACGGATAATATTTGAACCCCAAAATTTAAATTTAATTTATGTACTTTTCTCATTTATGTAGGAGTCTTGACTTTTTGTAGATAGTCCTTACATCTGCCGTTGTGAATGCATATTGTCTGACACAAATAATACTTGATCCTCATAATTTATGTTATTGTCTAATTAATATTTATATCTCTCTTGTTTATGTTCCTAATCATTAAATAAATTAATTGGGAAATGATAACAATTTGTGTTTTAAAAAGTAAAATTATTTTTAAATTTGAAACACCAAAAGTGGATCTCATAGTCTCAATATTTTATTTTATTATTGCAGTCCAATTTAATTGTTCATCACTTCATTTAATTTAGTCTTTTATTTTATTTTACTCAATCTATTTCATGTGGATTGATCTCGGACTCAAATGGTTAATTTATTACATCGACAATCTTATAATTAGGAGTAAATAACCACTTTATGAGTGTAGGAATATAATCTGGTGGTCTTATGTCCTCAAGATAAATTCGAGAGTATGAGCTCGAATTCTTACCGAGAATTTATGGGTGTGTGAGTTTATATATTACAATTATCATAGAATGGCAAAACACTTTAATAATAAAATTTGCTAAATAAATTACACATGCACTTTTGTATCTCATCACAACACAGTTCAACAAAAAATCTAATTATTTTGTCATACAACGTAATATTTTTTCAACGAATTTTAATCTAGTGTTTAGTTGTGTTGTATTAAATTTTTCATAATTTTTTATGTCGCGTGTTTTAGTATCAGTACACGATTAAAATTTAGTTACATTTAAATTATTATTTAATAATTACCAATCATTATTTGTTAAAAGGAAAAAAAAACTCAACACAAAGGTAAATTCAAAACAGAATCAAAATCATTCACTACAAGAAAAAAGGCTTTTACTGATACTAAATTAGTGTCAGTAAAGGGTTTTACTGACACTATATAAATGTGTCAGTGTTGCCGCAGCCAGAAATCACTGACACTAGTTTCTAGTGTCAGTGATTCTTAGTGTCAGTAAACGTTAATACTGTAGTATCAGAAAATTATTGACACTATGGTATCAGTAATCTCTCACGTTAATACGATTTTTTCATATTATTGTTACTATAGTATCAATATCCGTCAATATCTTTTAAAATTTAAAAATCGTATTATTTCACAATTATATTTTTATTTTTTGTAATTAATTAATCATAAAATATATATATATATATATATATATATATATATCTATATATATATATATATATATATATATACCAACTCAATGAAATAAAAACTAAAAAATTACATTTATATAAAATTCGCAATATAATAGATTAATCGTATTAATCAATTCAACAGTATCACATGATGAATACAAAAACTCCATAGACAATCTTTAAATTAACATATATATATTTCAAAAACTACTCTTAAAGTCCCATCAAAATGTCATGCCCCCACCAAAATTCATGATACTTGTTGAGAAGCCTGCAACAATCCCCCAACAATATGATATCTGGCACAAAATCTGAAATTATAAACCAATGTTAAGAATTAGATGGACTTCCAAAAAAAATCGATATCTTCATAAATAAAAACATTAAATACATCCAAATAAAAATAAAATATAACCCTAATCTAATTTTTGTCACATAAAGCACTTATTGACAATAACCATACCAACAACCTAAGAGCATGCATATAAAAACCAAATGGCATCCATAATAACAAGTTGTATCTTTCATACCGCTACATAATCACCAAAACAAACAAATCAATAACACACACACACACACACACACACACAACACACACACACAATATATATATTATAGACGGACATAAAACTGAAATAAAAGGATCTCATGAACCAGATGAAGTTTATCAGATGACATGATCTAATACTGTTTCCAAATGCAGGAAGCAAATCAAGATGACAAGATAGTTGTTCATTATGGAATTCCTGTAAACTAAAAGTTCAAAGCTCAAAATGTACTAGAATGTAACATTCCAGGTAATTGCCATAAAAATAGATGAGATAAACATGTTAGATCTCAATATATCAAATACTGCTTCCATAGCATTCATGCTGCACCTCAAAGCACATCAGATGACAGGTGCCATATCCCCCAAAGGTTTCAACAAGTATCAATCAGAACATGGCAAAACTTCATCAGGTAAAAAACTATCTCCAAGTTCATGTCGACATAGAGAACATCGAGACACTGTTAATAGAATATTTTACATCATGATTGTTTTAACTTTCAAGTCTCAAAGCAATCTTACCCACTAGCAAAACTCACAAATAAACAAATTAAGCCACCAAATTAAACCCATCAGGGCATAAAACTGAAATAAAAGATATGATTCATAAAATTTTGTACCTTTCCACTTTGAGGACTGCCCGAGCACTTGTGGTATTATAACTTTTTGAAGCGTGCTTTAAACAATGATCCTGTGAAACTTCTTTTGTTAGAAATCTACTTTTTACATTTTGATAATATTACCACACAGCTCTATATGTCAGTTCGAAATCTACATACCAGGTTTATCATTTACCGCACGACTACGCTCTTCACTCTCAACAAATCTCTCACTCTTGGCTTCTTTCAACTTTCTTTCTTCTCTACTCTCCCTTCGACTTAATTCCCTCTGCTTCCCCTCACTCTTTGACCTCTGATCCTCACCATCATCTCTCCTCTTACTCTTCGAAGACTCAATCGACCCTTTCGATTTCCTCGAACTCTCAATCTTCTCATCCTCGCCGCCACCGTTCCACCGGTCAGTCACGCCGTCATCCGAAGCCCGATCTTTCCGCCGCTTTGAAGACGAACTATACTCCTCGGCATACTCCCCATTTCCCGAGCCAAACGCGTCCTTACCTGCCTTTGAATCGAGCTTCCGCTTCTCGCTTTCCTTTGAAACCCTAACACTACTGCTATCGTCTTTAACCTTTCGCTCCTTCACGCTCGAATCCTTCTCCGAATCTGAGTAATCCCTCGCCTCCCTCGAACTATGCTTGCTCGATTTGTGCCTCGAACTTCGCGTCATCACTATAACCCTGCCTTAAACTGAAACCCTAATTATCAAAATCGAACACTCAATTCAAAAAATTAAAACACTAACTCAATTCAATCTGAAACTCAAAACCCTAAATTCGAATTGAAATGCGAGGCTTTGGAGTTGAAAAGTATAAAAATTAAAAACCCTAACAAAACGACCACGTTTCAGATCGCCGGAGATAGAAATGGAAGTTTTGAGATTGGGATTAAGAATGGGGAGAATTACGAGAGGGCCACGAGGAAAGGAGAGATTTTGGATAAAGTAGTGAGGATAAAATTGGAAGAGCATGTGATTTTGAGTGATTTGCGTGTTTGCGGTGGGAATTTTTTTGTGTTTTTTGTTTATCGAGTCGCGAGAGAGGAAGGGAGTTAATGAGACTCGGAGGAGACCTGGGGAACGATGCGGAGTGCTCTGACGAATATACCCTATGAGTTTTTTATTATTACGATTTCCTCCTTTTGGTGATAATCATGATCTACGGATTGGGTTGGGTAAAAAGTTCCTATGGATTGTGACACGTGGATACAAGCTCGTTTAGTAAATAATCTCGTGTTGGAGAGACCAGCTGTGGTTTTAGACTTTACAAGCTCGTTTTGTCAATCACTTCTATAGGAAAATTTATACCCCACATATAACTGGAACAAAATTCCTGAAAAATCACTGAAATTCAAGGAAAATTTATACCCCACGATTTGAAATAATCTCCTTGCATATATCAGTCTTAATTCCCAAAAATTCAAACTTCAGATATAAAAGTTATACGAAATGGATCAACAATCAACATTATAGATCTCAACATGCAACCGGCAACCCTACCTCCTGATCCAAAAATAAAAGCAAAGAAAAACCCATAGGAGAGACCGAGAGAGCAAAAAATGACATACCTAACAGGACTTGAAGCTTTTGAAGGTTGATAATCGAAGTTTGAACTGCTTACTGCTTACAGAGGACTGAGGAGAGACCGACTAACGAGAGTAAAAATTGAAGCCATTGAAGGTTGATAATTGATAGGATGTACTGGATTTTGTTTAGATTTTAGAAATTACAAATGAGAGATTCATATTTGAGAGTAAAAGGGGGAAACAAAGGCTGCGCGATGAAAAAAAAGGTGGGAATGAGAGGAACCCTAAATTACTAAGATTGATTTGGTAACTACGGTTCAGGTTTTGACCCGACAAATACATATATATTTTTATAAACCGCGGTTTAAGGAACAAAAGTCACGATTTGGCCCAGTGGTAAAGCCTTACAATAAAAAAAAAATTTATATCAATGGTTACAATTTCGAGTCCCAGCAGACTTAAGGAAATAATTTTTTTTTTTAATTTTTTTACTGATACTAAGGTATCATTAATTACTGACACTAAATTTACTGATACTCTAGTGTCAGTAATATATGCGAAAAACGTCACTTCCGCGAGGTGTTGGTTCGACTCCAGACGACTACGCGTTTTTTTTTTTTTTTTATTTCTTACTGATACTATTGTAATAGTAATTACTGACACTAAAATCGTTGATACCATAGTGTCAGTAATTATTGATATTTAAGTGAAAAACACGGAAATATGCCCATTTACACGTCGTTTCTGACACTTTTAGCCTAGTGTCACTAACCTTAGTGTCAGTAAAGGCCTTTTTTCTTGTAGTGATTTTCAAACACAAGCATAAATGTGTAACCCTTTGACATAAAATTGAAAAATAAAATTATTATTGAGCTAAGCTCTTTTTCCTATTTTGATGATAAATGAAATAAAATATTGCTTGTTTTTATTTTTCTAATAAGTTTAAGGAAGATATAAGTTTTTTCTTTATAAATAATATTATTTATTTTATTATAAAGAAGAAGAGAATCCAAACATTCCTATCGTTTCTATAGAAACTAATTTCCACTTGGCGGATCACCATTGATTAGGCTCCAAAAGAGATGATAATAGTAGGGGTAAGCAAAATCAGTTTCCATTCCGATTTCACTTGAAACCGGAACTTACCTCGAAAAAATCGGTTCCTAACCAATAAGAACCGAAACCTACCATATTACATAGGATACTCTATTTATTGGTTTCGATTTGGATCCAATTCAGTTCTGGTTCGGTTTTGAGTTACCCTGTTTTGACAATGGAAAGAAAACATATTAGCTTTTCAACTCTTTGTTACAAAAATGTGTGTTAACTTGTAAATTTTTATAAATTAAAAGTTAATATGAAGAAATTGGGTACAATTATTTGATACTAATCTAAAATTAAAACAAATTGCTCTAAAGAAATCACAAATTTTGAGTAAATTTAATATTAATTCGATTACATATTTATGATTTTAAAAATGTGATTCTATTGTCCGATTCTGGTTCTAAATATTGAAGTATCGGAACTTACCCGGAAAAATTCAGTTGCTAACTATCAGGTACCTAAACCTACCCTAATGTAATCGATTTTGGTGCCAGAATCGAATTTTCGATTTCGCTCCATACGATTTTGGGTAAACCCTAAGACCTATTCTTCACTAAGTTAACAATCACTTATCATACAAAATATTTCTGGTTCTATTTGAAGCAAAAACGGCCAAATTGTAAACGCAAAAGCCAAATTGTCAGTATCTCTGTATAAAATGGTCATTATCTAAAACACTTGCATGCAGCTAAGCCAACACCTAGACAAGAAGCGCTTTTATATTTCAACACCCGGTTACTTCTTTCTCTACATGCAAAAGCACTTTTGTTTTACACACTCAAAATCCAAAACTCAATCCTCTTTCTTCTTCTTTCCCTTCAATAAATTTATTTTATAAAAGCAGATATAGTTATATAGAGGGGAACTGGTCAAGGAAGGAGAAATTGCTACTGCTTTTAAAATTTAATCTATTTATCATTTGTCTACGATCTATACATCTCTCTGTAGAAAATATCATTAAGTGAAAGGGATTCCAAATTAAGAAGGCAAACTTGCTATAGCTAGTGATGGTGAATAGGGTTTCGTTTATGTCATTGTTCCTGTCGAGGGCGAGCCATCCAGAGGGAACTAAGAGCTCGGAGACGATGAAAGTACTCAGCTACCGCCAGCAAACATGTCGCTGCTTGATGAGTTGTCAGGATCTGAGACATCCTATGTATAGTTTGGTGTCTCAGATTATCTGCCTGTAAGTTTAATTTTGTATTTTTTTCATAGAAAAAAAAAACATGCATTAGTCTATATATAATTGACTTTAAGAGAGAGAATAAGCATAAATTTGGTACATTACGTTTACAAAAATGTCTCTACTCTTGACTTTGGGGTATGAAGAGATTTAATTGTCAAATGGGTGAAGGAAAATGGAAGATTTAATAATGAAAATGAAATGTGTAAGTATGTTGTTTGTTTTCTTGGTAAATGATCGTGGGTTGGTTTTTACTAACCTTTTGTCTAGAAGCTACTTTGAAAGGAAAAACTGATGACTGAATCAATTAAAAATAAAATGTTAACTAAGAAATCAACTAATCCATATTAGAATATAAGATCTAGGACAATAATGTAGATAGAATAAAACAACAGCCAAGAGGTCAACATTAGCATAGCGTTTCTTTGGCACTAAGAACAATGATGATAACGACCAATATATAGTCAAAGTTTCTGACCAGATATCAAATCTGTAGAAACCCTAATCAATTTTTGTTTATGGGATGTGAAATTTTCCCTCAAAACACAAAGTTACTGAACATTAGAAATGTGATCAAGTAGAAAAATCATCAAAAGTGACTAGCCTTATTCCTTTTCTATGTATGTGTCATGTGTGTGTTCTCAAGTTTCTTCATGCTTATCCTATGTTAGTGTAGGATATGGACTACATGGATGTCTTCAAGTCAAACACGTTTACCGTTACAACCATGACATCACAATTATGTCGTGCCATGTGCAATAGTGCTTACTCATAGACCATTTTCAGCTTACTTGGTCTTAAGCTTAATTGGGTCACTCTAGTCTTCCAACATTTGAATATTAATTGCCCTAATACTTAGTGAAAATATGACCACAACACACTCATATTGACCAAAATATTCATACATATGTAGTAACTTTTGTTAATGCATTCAAGACACAGCCTTCAGTTTTAGACAAGGTATATATTAAATGTATTTAAGAAAATAAACTAAAACGAGATGAGAAAGACCTACGTTGACATGAACATAAATATAAAGACATGTCTAAATTTTACTGAGCTTAATGAAGCAATAATTCAAGATATAATATAATAGCGTCAAATGATTCATATATCAACTCATCTTAAAGGAAAAAGCTTTATTAGTTAAGCAAACAAAATCAATTTTTCAAGCATGGAGGCATGTGAGTGTTTGTTTCCATTCTAATTTTTTGGCCGTGAATGGGCAATCTAGGCCTAGCATTGTTGGAAAGTGCAAGAATAATATGGAGTTGCTATCAAAAGTATAAGCCAACAACTCGTGAATGGCAAAATTCATAAATCTATGTATTGAGATGCCATGCAATGTAACAACCAGCTTTCACATGATTGTGAAACTGAGACGTATATGTAGTAGTTCGTAAATTTGGGTTAGGTTAGGTTTTCCAAATCCCGGCAGCAGGACTATATTCTCCGGTCCCACATAACCCACAACGGATGTATGAGTAATGTATTTAATTATATTAAATATAATTTTATTATTTATTTGGTAATTTTTATAATATTTTAATACATGTGTTTATATAATTAGATTATTGTATGGTGTTATATCGTAAATTTTTTCCAAAAAGTGATATATGGAATAGAAATTCAATTCATACCTGCCTAACAAAACCTTCTAGAATGGAGAGCTTGTTGATGGCAATAGCCATTTGGCCCATGTAATTAGCCATGTTAGGAGGGCAGCTCAGTGAATCAGAAGCTATGGTGTCAGAGATTGACTGGTTCAGAGCTTGAAGCCCTTGAGAAAGAGCATCTTCAACTTCCTGTGTAGATTGTTGCAGCCCACATACGCTTAGTATCTGTTGCTCCGTTAACGGCTCTATTTGAGTCAGTATTACCTGAATCAACATTTACATATAGACCCAGATGAGGATTATCAATTATGATTACAAAAGGATCTCTTAAAAAAATCTTTTATTTACAACCAGATTTTTTAGCTGGCATCAAAGAGAATAATAAAAGACCCGTGCATGCAATTCTCTCTTTCTTTTTCACTTTCAAACCAAAATTGCAGTAATAGACATGGCTTTATTAGCTTAACACCTAACCCTACCCTTTATTAGAAACCCCTCATGGTACCTTTCGTCATTTATTGATATTCATTTTGTTTTGTAATCTTCTACCGACAAATTACCACATCCATCTCCTGATAATACTGCCATGTCCTTTTTTTATAAATTATAACAAGTGAAGGTTGTTTTTCGCGCGATGACCCGTGTTAATTTGTTGTCCAATTAGTTACCGAATTCGAGAAACAATCTATTTGTAAGAAAAATATGGATAAAATTATATATATTAAGACATTCCTCATACCTTTTTTTCAGCGAAAACCTTCAACATTGGGTAGGAACTTTATTATTATTCAACAAGTAGTACAATGGGCAGTGGCGTATCCAGAAATTTCAGTCAGTGGGGGCAAAAAAATTTTCTTACCAAAATAATATATAATGAATTCATACATATTTTTTGAAATTACAAGATGATCCATATACTTTTGAAAATTATGAAATAACCCTTAGTTTCTAAACTTATAAATTAACCCAAAATTCTCAGAATTATATTTTTATCCATAATTTCTAAAAATACCAATTTATCCTAAAAATTTAAGTAATAAATTATTTTTAAAATTATGTATGTTAAGTTTATGTAGTATATTATATACTAAATTTCCGCTAATTATTATAGATTTGACCACTTTTTTTAATTAAATTATTAAAAGCCTAGTGCTAAAACGCAACATTTGTACTTTGAACAACTATAAATAAAAAATAAATATACAAAAAAAATATACAAAATAATTATATTTATATTAATATGTGAATATTTTATACATAACAACTATATAAGGCGTGGTTTAGTAAAAGAATCACTACAAATATATCAATAATTAGAATATCAATAACCAAACCTAAGTATAAACATAGTTGTTTGTAACTTTCCAAAAAAAAAAAAAGTATAAACATGGTTATTTTTATTTAAATGTAATGAAATCATTATTCTTTTGTAAATGGAAAAACACATAAATGAGTGGATTTGAAATGAAAAATAGTCAATTATCTATACACATTTAAATTAAATATAATTATTTTAGATATGTTTAAGAAATAAGATTGATATAAAAATGTATTGGAATTTTTTTAATTAATTTGGCATTGGACCTACATATTATATTAAAAAAATACAACTCAAAAAATTAAAAATAATGTATTTATGAGTGTTGTTTAATTATTTATATTTTCTAATATTAATATATATATAATTTATAAAAAAAAAAAAAAAAAAAAAAAAAAAAAAAAAAAACTAGTGGGCCCAGTGGGGGCAGTTGCCCCCACTGGGCCTGAAGTGGCTCCGCCACTGACAATGGGTATGTATCTAATATTAAGATAGTTAGCTAGCAAACCCTAATGCAGGCCTAGTAGTTATTTTGGACATGAATTTTGTCATTTTCTTGTTACATTTAGTATTGCCATGTACATTTTTTGTTGGGTAATGTGCCAAGACAAGTGATGTTGTTTTATAAAAAAAGATTATCAAAATAAGTGCATGATTGAAACTAATTTGAGTAATATACCTTGATGAGCTCAGATGGCCGGAATCCACCCAACCACAAGAAGCATCTTTCGGCCGGAGACTTCCACATGCCGGAAACAAGATGAAACACATCGGTTTTGGCAACCATGGCTTTGAGGTTCATAATCTCATCATAGTGTGCTAAGCAATTGTCTACAAAAAGGCGAAGCTCGTTCTCCGGTAAATGCTCTTGTACTGCGGCTCTAAGCTCACACATAAGACGGTGATGCACTTCCAGCCATCTTGCATACTCCATGTCAAACACAGCTGCTTCTGAATAAAAAAAGAAATTAAAAAGGGTTAAGCTATAAATGTGAGCATAAACTATTAATGTTGAATACCGAATCAATTATTATGATTTATCTAATGGGGGACTAATTCATTGATGTGGCTAAAAAGCAAGAACCTGAGCTTATGTTGTTGATGCCAACAGGAAAGCCTTGCTCTCCACATAAAACTCCACCAGAAAACACGCCCTAGCCCCCAAAAATTAAAAAAAAAATTAATATAAATGTTGTGTGATTGGAAGATATATATTAGTTACCGAAAGGACTGAATCTCACTTGGGTTCTGGCTCTTTGTAGCTCTTGTTCAAGTTGGGTAAGTTTGATCCTACTTGATTCTAGCTGCTGCACATAAGCCTGCATTGGAGGAGGAAAAAATAAAGCACAAATTTTTGGAACCCCGTAAAATTTAAACTTGTTTGAATTGATAGAAAAATTAAATTCATTGACTGACCTTTTTTCTCAGCCTGCTTTTCCTTGCTGCCTCTCTATTCTGAGCAAGTCGTCTCAATGTCTGCTTAAAAATAAAATTAATCATCACAAACAATATTGAACATTTCTTTGATGGGATTTCGACAGAAAGGTTTATATTTTGTCGTCTGTTATGGAAAGTAGACTAAAAGAAATGAAGAAAATGGATCAGAAGCTAAGTTTTTGTTGAGCTTTACAATTTCTTATTGATACTAATACACACGTACACGTGATATAAAATTATAAAAAGCTCAGCATAGTCAGCTAAACCCAACAATGGATCAAAATTGGAAAAAAATCACCTTCGGATCTGGTGTTTTTAGTCTATTATGTTCTGAACTTGATCTTGGACCTTTGCGGTTTCCTACACGCTACAATAACAAGAAATAATTATAAAACCCCTAAAAAAATAGATTCACAATTTTAAAATAAAAGAATCTAAGTTGCAAGTATGCTAGGCTACCAACTCTTATTCTTGATCATACATATATTATATAATTTCTTGTTATATATTTCAAGTGGTTTACTAGTTACCTTATTGGCTTTAGCTGGTTCATTTCGTTCGTTGGCCAACTCCATTGACGGCTCAGATGGTTTCTTGGAACTACAAGTTGTAGAAGAAACTAAATCCGTACCAGCAATCTAACAAAATAATTCAAATTAATTAAAATAAACATGATCAAAGGAATTAAAGAAAAGAAGAAGTAAGTGTCAAGTTAATAACGGTTTAATTAATAATTTATAATGGTACCTTATTATTAGTTGATGATGGCTCTACGTGCATCGGCTTAGATGGGAAAATGTTCAAAGTTGGAGGCCTCATTCCTGAATTCTCTTGATAGCAAATTTTTTAACAAACATTAGTAATATTTCCTGAAGAAAATTAATGGTTAAAGGGAGGAGACAAATTAATAGTATATTTGAAGTAATTAAAATCATATTAAAAGTAATTTTTCATAATTAAAAGTATTGAAACTTTTTGATAATATATTAAAATCGCTAATTAAACAAACTCATCCTAAATCAAAGAGAACTTGCATGCATTTGTTGTTACCTCAGCCATATCAAAACAAGAAAAAAATAAATAAATATTTTCCCTTGAAGTTATTCTTTTCTTTTGATCAAAATCAACTTTCCTTTCTGCAAAGTGAGGATCTGGTCAAAGAAAGTACTGTCATGGGAAGATTTTAATTCTGTTGAACATGCTTTTCCTGTGACCCAAACAACCCTTTTTTTTTTCCCCAAAAGAAACTTCCCAACAGAAACACAGAGCCAAAAAGTGGAAAAAAAAAAAAAAAAAAAAAAAAAAACAAGAAGTGAAATTTTTGAAAGGGTATTAGAGAAGAAGACTCACGCCTTTGTTCTTGAACAGTGGAAGGGTCTTGTCCATCAAGATAGAGAAGAAGGGCTTGATCTAATTCTCCCAAATTATAAGCTCCACTATCTAGTTGCATCATTCCAAAAGGAATCTGATTATTATTATTAGTATGATGATGATCTTGTACTTGAATCTGGTGTTGATGTTGATGATTATTGGTGACTTTGTTACTAGTAGTAGCCATGAAAAGATTCAATCTCCAACGAGCTTTGTTTCTTGATGATGATCAAGACACACACGGAGCCTCCTCTCAATTTGCTCTCTTCGAGATCATGATGTTCACACCCACCACTAGGTTTAGAGAGACAAAAAGAGTCGGTTATGAAATTATGATCGGAAAAAAAATGAAATGGAGGAATATTGAATGCTAAAGAAGCAAAAGACAAACCCTTTTTAATAGCTTAGCCCACTTTAAATTAGACTCTAACTGACTTCATACGTATACACCCATTTTCAGACTCGGAGACTTTTGCATAATAATGAATTTACAAGATTCTCGCTATAAACAGAGTTTAGAAAAAAATACATATTCCTAATACTTGTAGTTTTATCTTTATTTTTTCATAAATAGACTACTTCTAAGGTTGGGTAGAGACTTTTATGATAAGTGGAGAAAAAATTATAAAAAATTTATTTGATTTTCAGATAAAGCAGTCTCAAGTTATCATCTCTTCTTCAATTTTTTATTTTGAATTTATTGGAAATCTCACTGTAAAACCACATCTTCCGAGTTTAAGCGGAGCAGGTAAAATTCTTAATTATGACAGACTCTTACAAGAAATGTACTTCCAAAATTCGAACCCAAAATCTTAAGATGATATCATGAACCCTACACCGCAACTTCTTCAACTTTCTCTCTCTTAAGAAAAACCAAACCAAACAAAAAAACAAGTGAAGACTTAAAGAAGGAACCGCTGTTCTATTCGAAGAAAAACAACTTCAGAATTGAGCTTATCGAGGACTGGAATGACGATTTTGCCCTTCTTCTTTCTGCAATATTTTACTGTTGGCATTTTCATGCAAAACTTACACGTAGATTTTGAGAGACCTTTGTTTATTAATTTCTTGTTGAAGATAAGGGTAACACTGAAATTCGATCTTTTAATCACGAAAATTTTGATCCCTTTAAATAGTGAGATTAGGTAAACCTAATTAGAAAGTCAATGGATCAATATATATATCTATATGGTTCACATATAAAATGAAATGAGAATTTTAAAAATTAAAAGTTAGGGACTTAAACATGATTATCACTATCCTCGCATAATAATTTCAATCGTTCCAAAAACTAAGAAGGATTCTTTCAATTCAATATCCCCTAAAATTAAGATGAATTAAGTAGTAGGAAAAAGGACATTTAGTTCTTTAAACTTTGATTTAATGTACATAAAGATCTTATTATTTTTATAAATAGTCATATATATAGACCTCTTTTTGAGACACATAGACCCTTAGGTTTGTAAAAAAAAAAAAAAAAAAGAAGAAGAAGAAGTATATGTCTCAAAATAGATATGTGTGATCATTTCTGAAAATAATAGATTTTTGTAGACTATTTCGTCAAACTATAGGGATCTAAATGTCTTTTTTCCCTAAGTAATATATTGTATAATTGATAATCATTTTGAATAGAGGACAATAATATCAAAAGATTCATATAATCGACATCACATGATAGATAAATGATTTATTTAACTTGGTATGATATAATTGTAACTATGAATTATTTTCTTTCACGAGTTAAATTTGTGATCAATAAAATATAATTAGCTATGCATTATAAAGAATTTATAAAGACTGTTTGGAGATAAATACATTATACTAGTAACCATAACCTATGCCTAATCAGGGATAGATCAGATGGACTTTAAGCGATTTTTTTTTTTTTTTATTGTAGCCTCTTAACCATTAACAACATCAACTCTCAAATGAACATAATTATTGGGCTTGAGATGCCTATAAAATTGGCATTTTACAATACAATATATGATTTTTTTTATTTATTTTTAACAAAAACAATTTTAAGATGTCACTTAGAATTTTATTATAGAATTTAAAAATATGATCTTCCTAAAATATGAGGTTCTAGACAACCACCTTATTCGCCTTACCTTAGTGCCGTCCATATGCCTAATCTCATTCTCCTAAAAAAATAAGAATCAATTCCTTTTTTTGAAAATCATATAGAGGAATCCAAAAAGAAATTACCCAATGAGATCATTATTTGTTGAAAATTCTTTGTATCCATATTGTTTTATTAAATACATAGCTTGGATTCCCAAATATTATGAATTCTTGTGTATTTAATGATTTTGTGATTTGTTTCATTTGATACCTTGAAAACCCAAAAAAAAAAAAGGTGGATTCATTTGATCTGTTAACGAAAACCAGCCTATTTAATTCCCAATTTTTCTTCTTCTTCCAGTACGAAAAAAGATAACACAGACAAAGATAACTTCTTCTTCAGCTATAACTTAGAACTCAGTAGAGCTCTCTCCGGTGGTTGACTCGATCATCAAAACTCAGGCCTCAAATTTTTTTCTTTTTTCTTAAATCGTTGGAAATCATGCCGCCAAACCATCCATTCTAGGCTTGTTGATGGTGTTTTCAGGCACTATAACATTTAAAACAGCACGACGAGGACAGAAGGGTAATTTCCTGGCTAGTGGAGATCATCAGAACCGACCCGACCACAACGTGAGAAGACCGACCACTTTGGTTCGGAAGACCGACCACTTTGGTTCGGAAGACCGAGCACTTTAAGGTAGGCATAAACACTCTCGGCATAAAAAACTGTCAGGACCGACCTCATGAAGACCGACCAGACGACGAGACGTATTCAAGATGACGACACCCTATTCTTGCGGATGAGATAAGCAGATTATCATACTCTCACAAGGAAATTGAGTCAGAATCCGAAAAGGAATAAGAAAAGAGAAGGGAGAATCGGACAAGGAATCCTTACAAGGAGAAGAGACTAAGTTCAACTAGGATTTCTTATGCAAATAGCAGTCTGATTTATGTATCACTATAAATAGGAGGGCATAGTATGTGTAAAATCATCATCAAATCATCAACAAAAACTAGTGATCTAAATCTTCAAGCTCTGACTTGTAGAGATCCGATGAGAGTGTTTAAAGTAATAAAAGTACCATCTTTTTTGTGTCCGTGGACGTAGGTCGGATCCAAATCCACCGAACCACGTTAAATCCCCTTGTTGATTGGTGTGTTTATCTGTTTTCTGCTAAATTTGCCTTTGGTCCCCCATAACCAAACAAATTCACTATTGAGGGAGGATTTCCTCGGGAGTGATATTCCAATATTACCCTGAGACCAAAATCAGCCGTCAACAGTTGGCGCCGTCTGTGGGGAACTCAACAAAAAGCAACTCGCGTAGTGAGACAATGGCGGAAGACGGAAGCCACCAACCATCAGGGAGCTCGGCTGCAGATTGGATGGAGAAGATTGAGGAGAACCTTAGGAAAGAAAGGGAGGAAAGCCAAACTCTGCTAAAAACCATAGTAGACCGGTTGGAAAGGATAGAAGGAGCACACAATGGAAAATTCGAGGCCGGGACTAGCCGACGAAGGAACGACATAGCAGAAGGAAAGAGAATTGTCGATATAAGTGAGGACGACAGACCCCGGAGGAGAGACCCTTACAGGGTGAGATCTGTAGTGGTCCAGGGAGATTCCCGGACCGAGGACACATGGGAGGAAGAGAGTGACAAATCGTCACCAGACCCCTCCTATGATAGCCTTCGCAACACCCGGCGAAAGGAGAAAGAATATGACGAAGAAGTACGAGAAGATACCGGCCTCGAGAAGCACCACCCCCGGGATAACAGAAAGAAAGGAGACCGCAGGAGGCGGAGTGGAACCAAAGATAGCAACATGAAATCTTGGTTACGGGAGGAGCTGATCAAATGGGGAGTATATCCCAATGCAAACAGAGGGGATGTCCAGGACGGAAAAATGAATCTCCCCTCACGGAAAAAATAAGGTCGGCAATATTCCCAAAGCGATTCAGCATGCCGACCATGGCACCCTACAAATGCCACTCTGACCCGAAATCACACATCGAAAGCTTTGTCTTGTTGATGGAAGTCCAGGGAGTAGTAGGAGATGCCATCTGCAAAGTGTTCCCCGCCATCCTATGGTACAGAAGCCTGGCTCCGGGGAGCATCAGAGGCTTCACACAACTTAAGAAGTCGTTCATTCGACACTTTAAAGGAGCTTGCGTTCCCAAAAAGACGATTGGAGAATTAAGACTTATGAAGCAAGGAGACGATGAACCTCTGAAGATATTTATTGAAAGATACCATAATATGGTACTCGAAGTCGGAGGGTATGAATCCCCCGAGGCCCTGGAAAGCTTGAAGGGAGCCTTGAAGGTCGAAAGGCTATGGACCCATCTAAGGATCCAAGACACCCCGGACTACGCTACCGCTCTGGAGTTAGCCCGAAAATTCGTTTTGTTGGAGAACGAGGAGAAAGTATCCCGAAAAGGGAACACCATTAGAGAAAGAACCGCAAGGGAGGGTGCCCCCCGCCGAACAGAAAGAGAATCCAGAAGACCACTCCTGAAGCACAAGGAGTTCAAACCACTGCACCGGGACAATCAAGAGAGAAGGGCGCCGACCATAGTAAACCATGTGGTCGGGGAAGATGCATACATTCCCCTAAAGAAACCACTAGGGCAAATTGTCATGGAGATCCAGGGGAAATGTCTCTTAGTAGAACCCGACCAAAGGAGATTCCCCCCGGACAAAAGAAACCAAAAGACTTATTGTGTACACCACAACTCCAAAGGACATGCAACAGACGGATGTAAAGATCTGCGAGAACAAATGGAAGATATAGCACGAAACGGGTATCTAAACAAATACATTGACCACGAGGTCATGACAGCCAGACAAAGAGCACGTGGTCGCCAAATCAATATCATCGCAGGAGGAAGAACACTGGCCAGAAACTCTAACCGGTCAAGGAAAGATTACAGCATAACCCGAGGACCAGATGTCTTAGAAACAGAGCAGGGCACAGGACTACCGGGAGGCCGGTCGGTACCAATAATGTTCACTGATGAAGATACCCGAGGAGTAAGTTTCCCTCATGACGATGCATTGATAATCAAGGCAGTCATCAGCGGGTCGGAGGTAGAAAGAATCCTAGTGGATCCCGGGAGCACAGTTGACATAATTTCCAGAGAAGCACTGGACGACCTAGGGGTAGAATATGCAACCCTGACCAACGATAGCACTCCCTTATACGGGTTCGGAGGATCAGCCGTCATCCCACTAGGAAGAATACAGTTGGCAATAACTGTCGGGACACATCCTCGGACTCGGACGATCATGACAGACTTCACTGTAGTAGACTGCATGAACAGTTACCAGGCCATCGTCGGGCGACCCTTCATGATGAAAACAAGAGCCGCGATGTCCTGCTACCACCTGAAACTGAAATTCCCCACTCGGGAAGGGATTGGAATTGTGTGCGGAAGCCAGAAAACAGCTCGCAGCTGCTTCACAACTCTCTCACGAGAAACTCTATGCATCACAAAAACAGTCGAAAACGACAAAGGAACCAGGGAGAAGAAGAAGAAGACAGAGGCCCAGGCGTCTGGCCAAACAAAAGTGCTCAACTCGCTGCAGTTGAGGAAACCGAGGAGATAGAACTTTAAGGGACAGGAATTCAAATACAGAGCCTCTCTCAAAATGACCCACAGAGAGTTGTAAGAAGGGCAGTATGTCCCCAAGTATCAATAAAAAACTTTTTTTTAGTTATCCGCTCTTCTAAAAAATAAAAAGAGCTCCGGGGACATACTCAATGCAACAATCCAAAACATAAGGAGAAATATGCCCTTAATGTTCCAAACAGCTCGGGGTCGGGTTACGTCTCACCGAGTCACGCTCATTGGTCTGGGGACGAGACATTCCCCCAGAACCAAGTATCTCTCTCAGCTCGGGGTCAGACACGTCCCACCGAGTCAGCCCTTTGGACTGGGGACGTAACATTCCCCCAGGTCCAAGTGCCTTTTTCAGCTCGGGGTCGGGTATATCCCACCGAGTCAGCCCTTCGGACTGGGGACGCGATATTCCCCCAGGTCCAAGCGCCTTTCTCAGCTCGGGGTCGGGTTACGTCCCATCGAGTCACGCTCATTGGTCTGGGGACGAGACATTCCCCCAGAACCAAGTATCTCTCTAGCTCGGGGTCCTCAGGGATATACTCGATGCATAGGATCCGTGAGAAGCATAGCACATGGAGGGATGATACCCTTGTGGCGATTGCTTACTCCAGTGTTACCGAACATAAGGAGGAATATGCCCTTAATGTGCCGAACACTCTTTGATCCTCACTTACCCGATGTAATGGATCCGTGGGAAAGCATAGCACGGGGGATTGTGATGCCCACGTGACGATTGCTAGCTCCAGTGATGCCAGACCTAAGGAGGAATGTGCCCTTAGTATCCCGGACACTCTTTGATCCATTCATCATCTCGGATCCGCGAGAGACGCAGCACGGGGATGCGTTGTGCCCCTGTAGCGTGTGCCTACTCCAGCGTGGTAAGGAGGAGCCCTCATACAATACACAGGCTCCCCAGTGAACCGACGTGTAGAGGATGTGCCCTTACCAATCAAACGCTCTTTTTGATCCGAATCCTGGTTCGCCGGGACGCTGAATTGAAAGATTCAGAATTTTGTTTTGGAGACCTCGGACAGGACGCTGTTTTGAGGCATCCATGTTGTTATTCTTTTTGCAAAAAATGTTTTCATGGGATAAGTGCTCAGTCACCCCCGACTTTTGATTTTATTTCCCGAAACTTGTTTTTTATTTTTCGCCGGTCTGGCAGAGGGACGCCCCTGCCGGATTAGGCAGGACTTCAAAAGGTTGATTCACTTCCCTTCTATACAAGTCCCAAAACTTATTCGGCTCGGGGCTGGATTCGTTCCGCCGAGGCCACTCGGATTACCTGGCTCGGGGCTGGATTCGTTCCGCCGAGGCCACTTATTTATTCGGCCCGGGGCTGGATTCGTTCCGCCGAGGTCACTTGGTTTCTCTCAGCTCGGGGTCGGGTTACGTCCCACCAAGTCCGTCCTTTTGGTCTGGGGACGTAACATTCCCCCAGGGCCAAGTGTTCATTTCAGCTCGGGGTCGGGTTACGTCCCACCGAGTCGGTTTCTTTGGACTGGGGGGGTAACATTCCCCCAGGTCCAAGTACTTTCACTCAGCTCGGGGTCGGGTTACGTCCCACCGAGTCAGCCCTTCGGACTGGGGACGTAACATACCCCCAGGTCCAAGTGCCTTTTACAGCTCGGGGTCGGGTTGCGTCCCACCGAGTCGGCTTCTTTGGACTGGGGAGGTAACATTCCCCCAGGTCCAAGTCTTTCACACAGCTCGGGGTCGGGTTATGTCCCACAGAGTCGGTTTCTTTGGACTGGGGAGGTATCATTCCCCCAGGTCCAAGTCTTTCACACAGCTCGGGGTCGGGTTATGTCCCACCGAGTCGATTTCTTCGGACTGGAGAGGCAACATTCCCCCAGGCCCATCTTTCACTCAGATCGGGGTCGGGCTGTACCCCTCCGGTTCATGATGACCCATGAAGGGTCTCAAATTTTTCGGACAACAAAAAAAAAAGGAGAGAAACACGAAATAAACATAAAATATATACATGTGTATGTCAAAATACAACTTGAAGTTTTATACAAAAAGTTAAAAGTGTACACAGGGCCCCGGTCGGGTTACCCTTTCTCATTCAGCCCGCACAGGGGCAGGAACTTCTTCCTCAGCTCGCTCAGACAATGGAAGGATTGGCTCGATCTCGGGAGGAGGAACAGCTGCTTCATCCTCAGCCGCACGGGAGACCTCTACTTCAGGGACGGGAGGAGGGATCTCAAGGCAGTCCTCACCGGAGGCTGGAATATCAGATCGTCCTTCTTGGGAAGCTCCGGAAGCCAGGACGACCGAAATCGGGTCGGGATTCATAACCTCCTCGGTAGGGGGAGGGAGCCATCTCTGGAATTCCTCATCGGAGATATCCCCCTTGCAATAGCTGATAGCCGCATGAATAGGATCCATATTCAAACCTGGCAGCACCATCGGTATCAGCTCAGCACAGTCACCAACTCCCTCTAAGGGGATAGCCTCCTTCTCGGCCTCAATGTCGGCCTCTCTTTCCTCAAGCTCGGCTTCTTTCCTCTCAAGATCATCCCGAGCCCGCGCCATTTGCTCTTCATTGGTCTTCAAATTGGTTTCAACACTGGCCACCTTGCCTTTCAAAACGCCAATTTCAGATTGGGCGGTCTTCAAATCCTCCCGAGCATTGTCAGCAAGCTTTCGCTCCAGCGCAGCAGCAGCCTTAAGAGCCTTATTAACTTTAAAGTTCTCAATGGCCGTCAACTCAAGGTTCTGAATCACCCCCTCCCGATCAGCCAATTTAGCCTCCACTTCGAAAGGCGATTCTGAAGTCTCTGGGCCTGACCACCCTCGGACAACAGGCTCAAAATAAGGTCCTTGTTCTTCGCCATGAGGTAAGTAGCCTGCACAAAAACAAAGAAAGTCAAGATACGAGATGAAGAAGACCGGGAACCAAAAATCAAGAAAAGAAAAAGAGAATAGAACTACCGTTGCCATCTGAGAGCTCATCTCGGTGACCACAGCCTCGGGCGAGATATCCTCATATCTCGAGACCTCCTCAGGGGGAATCACCTCGACCAATTCGTTGAAGGCCGGCACTAAGTGGGAAGTGGCCTCCCGGATGCTTTCTCCCAGGTCATCCACCCCGAGGATTACAGAACCCTTTCGCTTTTTTGAGGAGCCCACGGATGATTTTTTACCCCGGCGAGCGTTTTTCTTCTTGCCCGGGACAGGATCCTCCTCCTCCTCTTGGACCAACTCGGTCTCCTCGGCCCCAAATTGACGCCTCTTTTTCCTCAAGGGCTTCGGCGGACTGGTGAGACGAGCACACCCCGATGATTGTGCACCCGGAGAAGACAGATCACGAGACGCCCTCCCAGCCTCAGCAGGATCAGGCTGTGCCCGGGAAGTTCCAGTTTCCGCATGACCGGCCTTCTTCATAGTACCGGCCAACTTCTCAAGAAACTTTGGCCTCTTCGACATACCTACAAAAAGGAGGAAAATGAAATCAGAACCCGAGCATATAAAGCATATGATAAAAAAAAACAGCCGGCAGACACCTACCTATCCGACCCGAGACTTCCGGAGGAACGGTCCGAGTAAGGCCTGACTCAACAAAGGCCGCATCATTGACCAGCTTCCTCCAGTGGGCAGCATACCCCCGAGCCCAGCCTACCCGCCTCTGAACCTGACGAGAAACCTTGGGAGCATCTCGCCAACAAGCTGGGAGGAACCAGAGAAGTCAGAAACCTAAGAAACTAAGAACGGGAATAAAGAAAGAAAGAAGGGGTATTAAACTCCTAACCTCCAGCTCTGAAGATATCCGGAACCGAGACGTCCTCCTCAAACGATCTCAGGACCCGACCCCAATCCCCAGTGGCCCAGAACCAAAGGTCATTGAAATTCTTGTTGGAGTCGGGGAGTTTCTGGACAAGGTTGGACGAGCTATCGTAAGCAGAGAGGTAATACCAACCGTAGTTAGTCTTTGGGTTAGACTTCAGACGGTATAACCTCTTCACCTCTTCCAAACAAGGTACACCTAAACCTGCCCGGTGCCAAACCACATGTATGCCGGCCAGAATCCTCCAACTATTCAAGCTCAATTGGCAAGGGGCAATCTCCATCTCGCCCAGCATCCAAGCAAAATAACGTTGCATCGGCAGCCGTAGCCCACACTCAAAAAAAGCAGGAAGAAGTGCCACCGAGCCCTCATCAGGCTGACTAGCACGATCCATCGGGCCTGGAACTTCAAGGGCTATATCTATCGGGATGTCGTATCGTTGCCGCAACAGCGCAAGATCATCCTCAGTTATTTTGGAGGGACGATTCATATCCAGAGCCGACGACCCAAGTTCACCAGGCTCTGGGTCCTTCCGAGGAACCCTTTGATGGTAGGAGTCTTGTTCGATCTCGGAGGGAGTAGGGGTAGTGTCAATGTCTTCTACACTAGGTACCCCAGAGCCCGAGGAGAGCTCCTCAGCAGGGGGAGTTGAGATCTTAACAGTCTTTTCAGGGGAGGAACCGCTGTCAGACATCCCTGACACCCAGAAAAACAAAGAAGGAAGGGGAAGTCAGTCTATGGCTAAAAGAAACTACTCACGGTTTCCATGTTAGCTAAAAAATGTGGTCTCTAAAAGTGCCCTAAAGTAGAACCCATCAAACCGTAAATCTTTCCCTAGCAAAACACAGATTCATGAACACAAAAAAGGCAGAGGTCGTTCAGAAGACTTACTTGTTCTTCTCAAAAAAGGCAGAGGTCGTTCAGAAGACTTACTTGTTCTTCTCGGAAAAAGCAGGAGGTTGTTCAGTGCGGGTGTGCCCGTCCCTTATGTTCGCTGCACGGAAGAAGAAAAAGACCACAGTTGAATTCCGAGAACAACTAAAGTGAAGCGAGCCAACAGAGATGTTTGCAGAAAAAAAAAAGAAGAAGAAATTGCCGAAAAAGGTTGAACAGTGAAAACCTCGCCCTCTTATAGTCATGGCAAAGACGCTCGTGACCATTGGATCTAAGGGAAGAACCTGGATGAACGCCAAGTGTCGACTGCAAAGGAGGTCTCCCAAGTTTAAACAGACGGCTGAGATCAGCCCGCTGCGAAGACGCCTCTACACGGTCGATTCTTTCCCTTTTTTGGCGGGAACCGGCGGATGTTTGACAACTGTCAAACTTGGAAGAAACCCTAAAGTTGATTTGATAGACATTTAAACGGACGTGACTGATTGCGTGTCTCGAGACGAAACGCTTAAAAAGAGGCAACAAAGCATTTCTCGACCCAAGACCGACCTCCAACAGAGCAAATCAGAAACACCTTCTTTATATAGTTCCCGGCACCAACTTGCACGATTGTTGGAACCGAGAACTAGGGGACAGATGTTGATGGTGTTTTCAGGCACTATAACATTTAAAACAGCACGACGAGGACAGAAGGGTAATTTCCTGGCTAGTGGAGATCATCAGAACCGACCCGACCACAACGTGAGAAGACCGACCACTTTGGTTCGGAAGACCGACCACTTTAAGGTCGGCATAAACACTCTCGGCATAAAAAACTGTCAGGACCGACCTCATGAAGACCGACCAGACGACGAGACGTATTCAAGATGACGACACCCTATTCTTGCGGATGAGATAAGCAGATTATCCTACTCTCACAAGGAAATGGAGTCAGAATCCGAAAAGGAATAAGAAAAGAGAAGAGAGAATCGGACTAGGAATCCTTACAAGGAGAAGAGACTAAGTTCAACTAGGATTTCTTATGCAAATAGGAGTCTGATTTCTGTATCACTATAAATATGAGGGCATAGTATGTGTAAAATCATCATCAAATCATCAACAAAAACTAGTGATCTAAATCTTCAAGCTCTGACTTGTAGAGATCCGAGGAGAGTGTTTAAAGTAATAAAAGTACCATATTTTTTGTGTCCGTGGACGTAGGTCGGATCCAAATCCACCGAACCACGTTAAATCCCCTTGTTGATTGGTGTGTTTATCTGTTTTCTGCTAAATTTGCCTTTGGTCCCCCATAACCAAACAAATTCACTATTGAGGGAGGATTTCCTCGGGAGTGATATTCCAATATTACCCTGAGACCAAAATCAGCCGTCAACAAAGCTTAATTAAGTGGAGCAGGTAAAATCCTCAGCTGTCTCAGACTCTTACAAGAAACACATTTCCTGAATTCGAACTCAGAACCTCAAGATGAAATCCTGAATCCTACACCATCAAGTCACACCTCGTAGGGACTCAGGGCTCAAAACTGCCTAAAGGTAATACACTTTCAATATCTTAAAATCTTAAATCAATTAAAACCTAAATGAATTCATCAACCACTATGCCAAAAAAAAGACTTTACTAACACTTTATTAATGACACTTTTCAAAAGTGTAAGGAAAATTATATATTTGCACCATTTTCCGTCTTTTTTAGATAAAGATCAGATATTAATCACATTAAGGTATCAATAAATTTAACATTAAAGATTACTGATACTAAGGTATCAATAAAAAATAAAAGTAAACTTGGACTTTAACTCAAGACCTCTTAGTCTTGTGCCTTTATGTTCCAATTATTTACCTCTGGGCTATGTGTTTCAAATATAATTCCTAAAATAACAAATATAAGAAAAGCTACCTTTAGCCTTCAAACACTTTGCGTCGAAATAACATTCGATGCTAAAGAGCCATTTGAGCGTCGAATATGAACATATTTATAGCGTTTAAAAGTATTTCGATGTAGATAATGTATCTATAACGTCGAAAATTTTTATTCATCGCTAATGGATAAGAAATTTAGTGTCGAAAATTAAGTTTGACGCTACAGGTCTTACATTTAGCATAAAAATTTCAACACTAAAGATCTCACTCTTTAGCATCAAAATTTAACTTCGACGCTAAAAGTCATACCCTTTTACATAGATATATTTTTTCGACACTAAATATCTTACCCTTTAGCGTCGAATTTAAAATATCAACGCTAAAGGCATAACAATTAGTGTCGAAACGTTAAAGGGTTGTCATAACCCCAAAATTATAAATATTCCTCATTCTTCTTTCTCCGCTTCTTTTCTCAAAAGTTTCCAATTTTTCACAAGGTAGCTTTTATTCTCTCTTTTATTAAACCATATATCTTTATTTTTATTTATATATTTAAATCACTCGCACTTAATTTAATTTTAATCTCTCTCATAAATTAGGGTTCTAATTTTTTATAGTTATCTTTCTTATATATATTGTGTTTGTTAGTTCATTTGTTGTTAGTTGATTATGAAGCATATATTACAATTTAATTTGGTTACTGTGTTCTTACAACGGACTTTGAACAATCAGTAAACCGAACTGGAATGATACAATTTTGATAAGTGATAAACCGAACTGGAATGATACAATTTTCAACAGTGAAACAAATGACAACAAGCAGAAAGAAAAAGCGAAAATAGAAAATCAGTCCCAGCGATGAAGGCAGAATTCCGAGGCTTGTTGATGCGGCAACAATCTCCTTAAAAAAAATTTGTCCCCTACCGATTGTGCAGTAGAACGCGAGACGTCTGTTTCCCAGGATGCAACGGAAAAAGAGGAAATTGGGAACTGATGAGTGGTATTTATATCACTATTTCCCACTCATTTAACTTAATATTTTGTATAGTTTCTTGAGGTTTGTGAACGTTTTGATGTGTTTTATTGTTATTTTGCAGATAAATAAAGTTTGGACAGCACTGGAGGCAATTTGGGGCAAAACCGGACAAAAATGCGTCAACAGGGATATTTTGGTCTTCTTCGCGTCGCGACGCGGTATCACAGCGCGCAGCGACGCCCAGCGTGTGCCGGTTCTGCTAAAATGCGCCATGGTCAACGGGTCAACAATTTGAAAAATTTGACTTTGCTAAAATGCGCCGTGCCACGTGTCACCATCACATCCGATCTGCTAACATGCACCGTGACACGTGTCAACATCATATGCTGCCGACACTCAGACTTGACACGTGTCGCCTCATCATCAGCCACATCATCGGTCAACAAGTCAACCTTGCCACGTGTCGTGCCACATCATCAGACACATCAGCAAGTCAACCAAGTCAACAAGCCACGTCAGCCTCAGCCAATCAGAGCATGACACGTGTCGCCACGTGTCGAAATCCTATTGTGCCGACAATTGCAACACACGCCAAAGCCACGTCATCGCCACGTCATCAATGACGTCATCACAATAATTGAGAATAGCCGCCTTGACACGTGTCCGTGTTACAGTCAGCCGCCTTGATGACGTGTCGTCTCCTCAGCGTGCCACGTCGACAAATTGCGCGTCGCGACGCGCAACGCCTTAGCGTCGCGACGCGGGAACAGTTCTGGAACAGTAAATTATTTTTCCTATAAATTCAGCGCGAATTTCAGAATTTTAATGTACCTTTCTCTCTCTTAATTTCTCTCTCTAGAGAGAGTTTCTCTCTCTAGAATTTTTATTTTTATTTTTTTAGTTTTTTTTATTTTAGTTTTGTAAATAATTTTAATTACTTTTTGTAATAATAGTAATTTAATTTTTACTTTTTACTTTTTACAGTTTTTACTATTCACCATGTTGAAGTAACTTTTTCAGCTAGGGTGAAAGGTAATTCTTCTACTATTGCTATTTAGATTAATCTCCCTTAAAAATAATATATTCACTATTTAAAATATTGACTTAATAAGGGATACCGCTATATTGGTCGGTTGGTAAATTAATTTTAATCTGTTTTAAACCTGACTAATCAAGGATACCGCCAGACTGGTCGGTTGGTAAATTTATTTTTGGTTCCGCCTTAATGGCTGGTTGGACTTAATTTGACTTAATCAGGATACCGCCAGACTGGTCGGTTGGTAAATTTAACACAAGTTTATATTATTTTATGGGAGATATCTAAATTAGTAGTAGTCAAAGTAATTCCTTTTACCTTAGCATTTTATTTTATTGTAATTTACTTTTCAGCATTTTACCTTATGTCATTTTATTTTATGTATTTTATTTTTATAGTCCTAGTTATGTGTTAGTTAATTAGAGGTTGTGATGACTTTTAATATCACCGGTTTATAAGGGATTATTTTATAGTTGAGTAATTTAAAGGTTTATTTATTAAGTCTTAAGCTTAATGCTTCTTGTTGTCTGATCACCAATAAGATTGATATGGTAAATCTAAAATGAACTAGACATAGGGATTTTAGGTTTCAGCCTTAGACTTAATAGCCCACGATCTTCCTTGAGGATAGATAACCCTTTAATAGATTTCCTTACAGGATAGGAATATACCTGTCGGGCGGGGGTAGCCATAATTGGAACTTAAACTTAATGAATCCAGGTAATGTGGTTGACATAGGAATATGGTTCAATTGGGTTATACTGGGTATTTGTAATTGACCATCGGAAGAGGCTTTTACATAATTTAGTGTTCCAGGTTAGTAAACTGATTTATTACACAAACATAAAATAATCACTTCATCTTTTAAATGATATTAAAAGAAATCACAACCTTAGATTTTTATTTTCCTTAGTATTTTCTTTTATCTTTTTATTTAGCAAATCTTCAATCAACCAAATCAATCGAGCAATCAATTCTATTCTCCTTTAATTAGATATTTGTAAATAAATAGATTCAATAATTAATAACAACAGTAGGAATTAAGTCCTCGTGGGATCGATATTTTTATACTACTTGAACGATACGTGCGCTTGCGTTATACGTGTGTGTTTACGCCGGTCAAGTTTTTGGCGCCGTTGCCGGGGACTTATATTTCTTGAGTTGTTAATTTTGAAGCTATCTAATTTACTTGTATCTAATTTTCTTTATTTTTATCTGTAATTTTATTTCTTTCTTTTAATTTCAGGTGACTTAAAATGGAACATTACTGGGAGATTGAAAGATTACATGTTCTACAAGAAGATACACCCCAAATCTGGGAGCAACAGTCCAGTTTTCTGAGACCTGTTGTCGAGCCCAATGATTATCACTGGATGCCAGAACCAAGCAACCCTACATTTGCTCAACAGAATTCAATGTGGAGATGTGACATATGTAATGGTGACCACCCAAGCGATTATTGCGAATACAACTACCATCCAGGGTGGCAGAATTATCAAGATCCTTCATGGTACGAAGAACCATCACATTTCACAGAAGCACATTTTCCATCTTATCCACCATCTTCCTTCGATCCTTATCAAGAACCAGAATCATCAGAGGAAGATCAATTGATTCACATGTTCAAGGAACAGACAGTTCAATTTGATGCACAAATTCAGAGTCAAACAGAATCCATACAGAGAATGACAAATCAGATCAGACAATTCACAGAAAACCAGAACTATATACTTCAAGATCCAGTTCCAGATGACACTGATGAAGCCTTCGAATACCAATCATTTCACAATGACACGTCAACAGAGGAGGAGGCTGAGCAGTATCAACAACCAGAGGTATCAGTTCAGGAACTTGAACCGGCAAAGTCTCGATTTGATTTCTATTATTCAGATTCTGACGAGGATGAAGCTGAAATAATTCTACCAACTGCATCAAAAGTTGAGGATGGAATTATGTATCCTCAAAACGAAGATCTTGGAGATTCCATTTCACAAATGTTTGAAGAAGATCAACTTGAGCCAATCAATTCACTCGAATCAGAGGATGAAGACCTAATGTCTGACTCATCTTTTCATCCTCAGGTGGAGCAAGAAACAGATCAAATGGAGGAGCAAATGTCTGACCTTAATAAAGATCCAGAGCATTCAGGAAAAACATCGCTGTTTTGGGGAGTACAAATCAAAAATATCACCCAGAAGTTTGACAGAATGGAACTTCCATTCCAAGTCAAACACCATACGAGACCTCCTGATTTTCTTTCTTTCTTTTAGGAACCACTGGAGCAATAAAGATTAAAAAGTGGCACGAGCACTGAATGAGACAAAACTCTTTTTACCACTTTACCGTTGGAAGAGACCTTTCAAAAGCAACGCTCACGGGATTGTCTTTAATCGGACATCCAAAACGACATTGAAACCTCCTTAACAGATAAATTTCAGTCACGTCTGGCTGAAGACGAAAAATTTAGCGCTAGCAGGGAGGCAACCCATGCAATTTATTGTAATTTATTTATTTATTTTTCATATTTTGTGTGAACTTTTTAATTTGTGTTGTTATTTTTGCAGGAAAAATTAAAATGGAATTTATCAGGACAAAAGTAGGCCAGGACAAGCGGGATTTTCAAAATAAAAATTTGACAAAATCACGAAGATACAAAGTCAATCCAGAAAAGACGGCCGAGTAAGAAGTCTGCTTTAGGACGCGTCCCTATGGATTTATCTGTCGCAAGACATGGTTTTGCCAAAAAAAAAAAAAAAAAAAAAAAAAAAAAAAAAAAAAAAAAAATCCCGAGTCAAAACCCTAACCCTAAAAGACCTAGAGGTCGCGACGCTAGGCAATTTTTGGCGTCGCGACGCTGACTCAAAAAAAACAGAACATAAACAGAGGCGCCGCAGATCTCTTTTTCACTCCTTCTTCTTCCTCAAACACCACGAAACCAGAAACCTTCACCAAGCCACCTCCAGCCGAGATCCACACCGAGAAGCACCAACCGAACCACACCACCTCGCCGAGAGCCAAACCATCCATCACCATCAAAACCAAGCTTCGCCAAACCCACCGAGAACTTCCACAGAAACCCAATCGCCGAGCCCATCAAAACCGATCTTCATCAACCACTCACGACCGAACCAAGCTGAGAGCTATCGCCGAGATCTAATCACCAAGACCAAACCGAAACTACCCAATTGCCACTGTCTCGCCGAGGCTTAACCACCACCGTCGAGATCGACACCCTCTTCATCCTTGCCGAGACCTTCATCGCCGATTCCGAGCACCACCATCTGGCCGAAACTACCCATCACGAATACATTACCAGAGCTGTGACCCACTTCCAAGACATCACAGAACCGAACCAGAAGCCATCAACTGAGACCAAACCGAGAAGCCGTGAACCACCACCGAGCCACCAAAACCCAAGATCCACCAGCCGAGACACCACTAGTCGCAAACCTCACCCTTGCCGATACACCCACCTGTGCCGAAACCTTACCAAAACCGAGCCTCACCAGAAGCCAAGCCACTGCCAACCACAGCAACCGAAACCGAGCCTCAACAAATCAAACACAAATCCAAACCGATCCGTATACTTCACTGCCAAAATCAAAAATTACGGTAATGATTTGATAAAAAAATGATTTGGTAATTGGGTAAATTGGAAAATTGAATTGTGAATTGGTTGTGAATTTTGAATTACGAAGTGTTGGATGGTTGAATTTGATTCGTAGTAATTGGGGGCGAAGAAATTGAGTTTGATATTTGGAGTTTGTTTGTGGCATTTGGTAGATTTAGGTTGTATTGGATAATCAAAAATTCAGGGGAGATTCTGTCGAATTTTTCTGAAAAATACCAAAGTTGGGATTTGATTGGTGATAATTTTTTTAGGGTGAATTTTGGGGAAAGTTTGAGTTTTTAAAGGTGAATCTGCCAAAATTTTTAATGAAAAATGGTCAAATAGCAATCGTGGTAAGAATCGTAATTTGGATATAAATCTTAATCGGTAATTTTTCCTGTAAAATTTCAGCTGATCAGGTATTACCTTCTAACTCTTCTTCTACTGTTTAAGACATTGGGGACAATGTCTCATTTAGGTTTGGGGGAGGGATTAGTTGATTAATATCTTGTTTTTAGTTTGTATGTTGTTTTTATTTTTAGTCCAAAATTTTTCGAAAAAAAATACAAAAAAATTGAAAAATTTTCAAAAATTACAAAAATATTTTGCAATTTTGTGTTTTTATTTTGACTAAAAAGGTGTGAAATTGGTAAAAGATAGCCGAGTAAGGAATTTCCGCTCCTGAGACGTATCTCAAACCATTATTTCAAAACAAGTTAATTTTTGTTTATTTCCTTTTGAATTATTTAATTTGTGAATTCTCCATAAAACTGACTAAATTGGATCTTCATATGTTCAGTTGACAGGTATTATGAACTTACATGGAAACATACGGACATGAGCTAAAAATTGAAAAGTTTGTAATATTCCGTGCTATAGTTTAATTGGAGGAAGCATCTCTAAATAGTGATGGAGAAAAAAAAAAAAAAAAAAAAAAAAAAAAAAAAAACGTCCGAGATCCGAGTTATTAAGTCTGTAAGGGTGTTTTAATACCTAGTGCCCTAAAACCAACTGGTTTGGGAGTCATTGGCCCAAAGCTCGTTACATGGATCGAAGGTGCTGCAAAAATATATTCATATCTAAAGTCTGAGTAATTAAGTTCGTAGGGGTGTCTTAACACCTGGTGCCCTAAAGCCAACTGGTTTGGGAGCCACCAACCCAAAGCTCGCTACATAGACGGAAGGTATTGTATATAAATAAAAAATAGAGAAAAAATCAAAGAAAAAAACAGAAAAATCAGAAAATTATTCCATTGCTACAAAAAGGTGTGAAATCTGATAGAACTTTAGGACAAAAATATTACTCTCTTATCAACTGCACTTATGACTGTTGTGGGCAAAAATGAAATGATTAATATTTTGTTAGCTGAGTATATGAAGAATGGTAAAAATAAACGGAGAATTTACTTATTGGTAATTTAGAAAGAAACAAAACAACTAATAACTTGGAGTAGAATTTTCACCTGATTAGTCACTTACTAATTTCTTTATTCTCTTTTCGCTTGTCTTTTTGCTTTTGTGTGCATTAGTTTTAATACCTTTTTACTTTTGTAAAATGTTTGTGGGTATCATTGCTGTAAGCCCTCACGAGACTACACTCGTCCACTAGGGACACCTAGGGGTTTTAAAGGCTTGTTGCATATGCTAAATGCAACCGTGATCCCTACGAAAGTGGCTTAGTTAAATTTTGTTATTTTATTTTATTTTGTATTTTGCTCGAGGACTAGCAAAATGTTAGGTTTGGGGGTGTGATGAGTGGTATTTATATCACTATTTCCCACTCATTTAACTTAATATTTTGTATAGTTTCTTGAGGTTTGTGAACGTTTTGATGTGTTTTATTGTTATTTTGCAGATAAATAAAGTTTGGACAGCACTGGAGGCAATTTGGGGCAAAACCGGACAAAAATGCGTCAACAGGGATATTTGGTCTTCTTCGCGTCGCGACGCGGTATCACAGCGCGCCGCGACGCCCAGCGTGTGCCGGTTCTGCTAAAATGCGCCATGGTCAACGGGTCAACAATTTGAAAAATTTGACTTTGCTAAAATGCGCCGTGCCACGTGTCACCATCACATCCGATCTGCTAACATGCACCGTGACACGTGTCAACATCATATGCTGCCGACACTCAGACTTGACACGTGTCGCCTCGTCATCAGCCACATCATCGGTCAACAAGTCAACCTTGCCACGTGTCGTGCCACATCATCAGACACATCAGCAAGTCAACCAAGTCAACAAGCCACGTCAGCCTCAGCCAATCAGAGCATGACACGTGTCGCCACGTGTCGAAATCCTATTGTGCCGACAATTGCAACACACGCCAAAGCCACGTCATCGCCACGTCATCAATGACGTCATCACAATAATTGAGAATTAGCCGCCTTGACACGTGTCGCGTGTACAGTCAGCCGCCTTGATGACGTGTCGTCTCCTCAGCGTGCCACGTCGACAAATTGCGCGTCGCGACGCGCAACGCCTTAGAGTCGCGACGCGGGACGGGCGGGAACAGTTCTGGAACAGTAAATTATTTTTCCTATAAATTCAGCGCGAATTTCAGAATTTTAATGTACCTTTCTCTCTCTTAATCTCTCTCTAGAGAGAGTTCTCTCTCTAGAATTTTTATTTTTATTTTTTTAGTTTTTTTTATTTTAGTTTTGTAAATAATTTTAATTACTTTTTGTAATAATAGTAATTTAATTTTTACTTTTTACTTTTTACAGTTTTTACTATTCACCATGTTGAAGTAACTTTTTCAGCTAGGGTGAAAGGTAATTCTTCTACTATTGCTATTAGATTAATCTCCCTTAAAAATAATATATTCACTATTTAAAATATTGACTTAATAAGGGATACCGCTATATTGGTCGGTTGGTAAATTAATTTTAATCTGTTTTAAACCTGACTAATCAAGGATACCGCCAGACTGGTCGGTTGGTAAATTTATTTTTGGTTCCGCCTTAATGGCTGGTTGGACTTAATTTGACTTAATCAGGATACCGCCAGACTGGTCGGTTGGTAAATTTAACCAAGTTTATATTATTTTATGGGAGATATCTAAATTAGTAGTAGTCAAAGTAATTCCTTTTACCTTAGCATTTATTTTATTGTAATTTACTTTTCAGCATTTTTACCTTATGTCATTTTATTTTATGTATTTTATTTTTATAGTCCTAGTTATGTGTAGTTAGTTAATTAGAGGTTGTGATGACTTTTAATATCACCGGTTTATAAGGGATTATTTTATAGTTGAGTAATTTAAAGGTTTATTTATTAAGTCTTAAGCTTAATGCTTCTTGTTGTCTGATCACCAATAAGATTGATATGGTAATCTAAAATGAACTAGACATAGGGATTTTAGGTTTCAGCCTTAGACTTAATAGCCCACGATCTTCCTTGAGGATAGATAACCCTTTAATAGATTTCCTTACAGGATAGGAATATACCTGTCGGGCGGGGGGGTAGCCATATTGGAACTTAAACTTAATGAATCCAGGTAATGTGGTTGACATAGGAATATGGTTCAATTGGTTATACTGGGTATTTGTAATTGACCATCGGAAGAGGCTTTTACATAATTTAGTGTTCCAGGTTAGTAAACTGATTTATTACACAAACATAAAAATATCACTTCATCTTTAAATGATATTAAAAGAAATCACAACCTTAGATTTTTATTCCTTAGTATTTTCTTTTATCTTTTTATTTAGCAAATCTTCAATCAACCAAATCAATCGAGCAATCAATTCTATTCTCCCTTTAATTAGATATTTGTAAATAAATAGATTCAATAATTAATAACAACAGTAGGAATTAAGTCCTCGTGGGATCGATATTTTTATACTACTTGAACGATACGTGCGCTTGCGTTATACGTGTGTGTTTACGCCGGTCAGGCACCACCAAATTCGACTGCAACGAACAAGAAGTGCTTGAACTCTTCTAAAAAGAAAACTTAAAACTTGTTTCTGTATTCAACTAACCTTACAACTCTTACCCATCTACATATGAGCAATCATATATAAGCATAATATTCCCTCTATAGCTTTCTCATATGGGACAAGCTTACTTTTTCTTTATTTTCCAACACCAATGGGTGAACTTTGAGCAACAATTTCTCATTCACCCAAGCACCATTTTAAGCATATGAATATACCATTTCGAACTACTCACGGAGGAGTATCCAATCATTCAATAACAACCACTAACTCGAAGTGGACCATGCTTGAAATTGTGCCTCAAAATGCTTATGAATAAGCCATTTTCCAACAATCCCCTACATTAATGAAATTAGCGAAAAACGTCGAATAATAAAATTAGTTATAAAACATTTTATTTTGACCTAGAAGAGTTCAACGGTTAACACCTGCATAGGATAGGTAGGCCTCAGCCTTTGAACCTTCCCTTGTGAAAATATATCTCATTTATTGGCTGACAGTGGACGCGATGTCATTGAACTGTACTGCCGTTCATGTAAATGGAGAACATATATCACACAGATGTTTTACCTAACACATCTGAGTTCTCATTGTTATGCTCATTTTGGCCATGAACATCAACCTGGTTCTGCAAGAGTTTCTAAGAATTGTGCCCCGTACAATTCCCTTGAAGCGGCCCCACTTCTCTCTCACATAGGTGATTTCTTATTTAAGAGTATCTCGTAATACTCTGCTCGGATTCCCGACGCATAAGAATCATTAGAAGCCTTTGCTTAACCTCAATCCATACGAGCATCACTGTTTCATTTCACCATAGGAATGGACTAGAGGGTAACCCCCCACAGTGAACCAATTATGTCTTTTACGAGTAGGTTGTCCCATTGAACCTAGATCTTGGGATCTCCAGTCAACAAGGTTGGGTTTTCCTTCGTAATAAACATTTATCTAATGGGCTTTAGTCCCATTCCCCTCGATGATTTCACTACCAACTCTCTATTTAACCCTTTGGTTAGCGGATCCGCAATGTTATCCTTTGACTTTACATAGTCAATCGAAATAACTCCAGTAGAGAGTAATTGTCTAACGGTATTGTGTCTACGACGAATATGTCTAGACTTACCATTATACATATTGTTATGTCCCCTTCCAATTGCAGATTGACTATCGCAATGAATGCAAATTGCTGGCACTGGCTTTGGCCAACTTGGAATATCCTCTAGAAAATTTCGAAGCCATTCTGCTTCTTCAGCACACTTGTCTAATGCAATGAATTCTGATTCCATTGTAGATCTGGCTATCACAGTCTGTTTGGAGGATTTCCATGATATAGCTGCATCTGCTAGTGTAAACACATAGCCACTGGTAGACTTTGAGTCTTTCATGTCAGATATCCAATTAGCATCACTGTATCCTTCGACTACAGCTGGATATCTATGATAGTGCAACCCATAATTACGAGTAAAACGTAAGTACCTAATACTCTCACTATTGCTTTCCAGTGATCAACCCATGGATTACTCGTATATCTGCTGAGCTTGTTTACTGTACAGGCTATATCAGGTCTTGTACAACTCGATAGATACATCAAACTCCCGATCACTCTAGAGTATTCTACTTGAGATATACCATCTCCTCTATTCTTCGATAGGTGTAGACTCACATCTAAAGGAGTTCTAGCCATAGCAGAATCATCATTGTTGAATTTACCAAGAATCTTGTCTACATAGTGCGACTGATCAAGAATAAGTCCATCAGGACTTCTCGAGACCTTTATTCCCAGAATGACATCTGCTAGACCCATGTCTTTCATGTCAAACTTGGATTTCAGCATATTCTTGGTAGATTTCACCATTTTAACATTACTCCCGACAATCAATATGTCATCAACGTAGAGACATAAAATGACATAGCCAACTTTGTCTCTCTGACATAAATGCATTTATCACACTCATTGATTTTGAAACCATTTGCTAACATGGTGTCATCAAACTTTTTATGCCACTGTTTCGGAGCTTGTTTTAATCCATACAAGGATTTAACCAACTTACAGACTTTCTTTTCTTGTCCCGGAGCTATAAAGCCTTCAGGTTGTTCCATGTAAATTTCTTCATTAAATCTCCATTTAGAAAGGCTGTTTTCACATCCATCTGATGTACCTCAAGATTGCGCAAAGCTGCAATCGCTATTATCATCCTTATGGAATTTATTCTCGTTACAGGAGAATAAGTATCAAAGTAATCAAGACCTTCACGTTGTCTGTATCCTTTAATTACAAGTCTTGCTTTGTACTTGTCAATTGATCCATCTGCCTTTATTTTCTTTTTGAAAATCCACTTGGACCCTAAAGGTTTACATCCTGGAGGAAGATCCACTAACTCCCAGGTGTGATTTTGTAAGATGGATTCAATTTCACTATTGATGGCATCTTTCCACAAAGCACCATCAGCTGACCTTACAGCTTCATTATAGCTTTGAGGATCATTTTCTAGCAAAAATGTCAGAAAATCTGGACCAAATGATTTTTCGGTTCTAGCTCTTTTGCTACGTCTTGGTTCAAGTTCAACAACTTGTTGATCCTCTGGAACATTTATTTGTTCTCGATCCTGACTATCTTCAATGATAGTCTCATGTGCCCGTTTGTGCACATTTGAATTCGAATTAGTTTTACAAGGAAAAACGTATTCGAAAAATGATGCATTCCTCGACTCCATTATCGTATTCTTGTGAATATCTGGTATATTAGACTCATGCACAAGAAATCGATAAGCATTACTGTTATGTGCATATCCTATGAAAATACAATCAACAGTTTTTGGTCATATCTTCACCTTTTTAGGTGGAGGAATAACTACCTTGGCAAGACACCCCCACACTCGTAGAAATTTGTAGGAAGGTACTCTTCCTTTCCACATCTCATAAGGAGTTTTCCCTGCATCTTTCTGTGGTACCTTATTTAAAAGGTAATTAGCTGATAAAACAGCTTCTCCCCACATATTCTGAGGTAAGCCAGAGCTGATTAACATAGCGTTCATCATCTCTTTCAAGGTGAGATTCTTTCGTTCTGCAATCCCATTGGATTGGGGTGAATAAGGAGCTGTGGTTTGATGTATGATTCCATTTTGTTCACAAAGTGATTCAAAAGGGAAAACATACTCACCACCACGATCACTTCTCAACTCCTTAATTCTTTTGTTCAGTTGATTCTCAACTTCATTCTTATAGAGAACAAATTTCTCTATAGCTTCGTCCTTGCTTTTCATCAAATACACATAGCAAAATCTAGTGCAATCATCAATAAAGGTAATAAAATATTTATTACCGCCTCTCGATTTTATTGAATTAAAATCACATACATCGGTATGAATAAGATCAAGTGGTTCGGAGTTTCTTTCAATACTATGAAAAGATGATCTAGTTAGTTTTACCTCAACATAAGTATCACACTTATGTTTGTTATCAATTTTAAAATTTGGAATGTGGTTCATGTTAATTAATTTCCGTAATGAATTAAAATTAACATGTCCTAATCTACCATGCCATAGATTAGAGTACTCAACAATATAAGCAGAAGAACTAGCTTTATTGATATTCTTAGGTTTAACAACCATTACATTGAGCTTAAAGAGCCCATCAGTTACATACCTTTTTCCCACATACATCCCATTTTTAGTTAAAACTACTTTATCAGACTCGAACACCATCCGGAATCCATGCTTGTTCAGAAGTGATCCAGACACAAGATTCTTCCGTATTTCTGGTACATATAGAACGTTGTTCAAAGTCAACTATTTCCCAGAGGTCATCTTCAGAATCACCTTGACCTTCAATCTCAGATGTTGCTGAATTTCCCATGTATAATTTTTCCCCATTACCAGTAGGCTCAAATGAAGAAAACATGCTCTTGTCCGAGCACACATGTCGAGTGGCACCAGTGTCAATCCACCACTCTCTTGGGTTAGAACCCACCAGATTCACCTCAGAAACCACAGCTGAAAGGTTAATTTCTGAAACATCTTGAGTCATGTTTTCCATCACATTAGCCTCTTGATTCTTTTTCTTCTTCGGCAGTCTGCACTCAGAAGACTTGTGACCCATTTTGTCACAATTGAAGCATTTTCCTTGAAATTTGGATTTCTTGGAAACTCCTCCTTGAGGGCCCATTTTTGACCCTTTTTTCTTGAGGTTCTTGTTCTTATGGCCATGTTCAACAAAATTTACTTTGGCCTCATGAGTTATTCCCCTCTTGTCAGATACTCTGTAATCTTCCTCAATTCTAAGCTTAAGAACCAAGTCTTCAATGCTCATTTCTTTTCGCTTATGCTTTAGGTAATTCTTGAAATCTTTCCAACCATGTGGTAGTTTTTCAATTATCGAGGCTACTTGGAATGTTTCACTTAAAACCATCCCCTCAGCATGAATTTCTGCTAGAATAATTTGCAATTCTTGTACTTGACTTAACACAGTTTTGGAATCAATCATCTTAAAATCTAGGAAACGGCCTACGACAAATTTCTTAGTACCGGCATCCTCAGTTTTATATTTTCGGTCTAAAGATTCCCAAAGCCCTTTTGCTGTTTTCATCCCGGCATACACACTGTACAAGGAATCACTAAGCCCATTCAGCACATAATTCTTACATAGGAATTCAGAATGTTTCCAAGCATCGATCGCACTGATCACTTGGATATCAATCTCACCCTCCACGGGTTCAGGAGCATCTTCCTTTAGAAACCTCGCAAGGTTCAACGTGGTCAAGTAGAAAAACATTTTCTGTTGCCACCGTTTAAAATTCTGTCCACTGAATTTTTCAGGTTTTTCTGCAGCAGGATTGACATGGCTCACATGTCCAACAGGTTGTCTAGCCACAGAGGCAGTAACACCTTGGCTAGCCACAATGGCTGCCATATTAAGCCCAGAGGCTGAAGCAAGTTGGCCAGCCGAAGAGGCTGCCACTGCACTTTGGCCAGCCACGGGGGCTGCCACAATATTCTGGCCAGCCGAAGAGGCTGCCATATTCGGATCTACTGTGTTTGGACTGTTTTCCATATCCACAGAGTCGAATTTGTTTTAAGACTATTACAATTTAATTTGGTTACTGTGTTCTTACAACGGACTTTGAACAATCAGTAAACCGAACTGGAATGATACAATTTTGATAAGTGATAAACCGAACTGGAATGATACAATTTTCAACAGTGAAACAAATGACAACAAGCAGAAAGAAAAAACGAAAATAGAAAATCAGTCCCAGCGATGAAGGCAGAATTCCGAGGCTTGTTGATGCGGCAACAATCTCCTTAAAAGAAATTCGTCCCCTACCGATTGGTGCAGTAGAACGCGAGACGTCTGTTTCCCAGGATGCAACGGAAAAGGAGGAAATTGGGCACCACCAAATTCGACTGCAACGAACTTAAAACTTGTTTTTGTATTAAACTAACTAAAACGAAAATACACATGTCCATTAAAAAGAAATTAACATGCCAATTAAATTGAGTTAGTGGGAGACCTTACATTTGATTTGTAACCACTTAGTTAATTAATAAAATTGAATTAACTGTTATGGAACATCAAAAGCTTGGAAAAAAATAAAGAGGAGGCTTGCAAAAATTCGCTAGGCCGGGCTCGCACATTTTGGTCCGACATTCGTGTACGCAGGACACGCGGGTGCACACGAGCCAAGCTTGATTCGGATTTGATTTGCACCCCCCCCCCCCCCCCCCCCACGTAGAGAGAGCCTCTATCCTTACAACTCTTACCCATCTACATATGAGCAATCATATATAAGCATAATATTCCCTCTATAGCTTTCCCATATGGGACAAGCTTACTTTTCTTTATTTTCCAACACCAATGGGTGAACTTTGAGCAACAATTTCTCATTCACCCAAACACCATTTTAAGCATATGAATATACCATTTCGAACTACTCACGGAGGAGTATCCGAATCATTCAATAACAACCACTAACTCGAAGTGGACCATGCTTGAAATTGTGCCTCAAAATGCTTATGAATAAGCCATTTTCCAACAGCATATATATGAGATTAGTTTGTATTGTAATTAATTAATTAATCATGTGTTAATTAATTAATTATGTGCATGCTTAAATTAATTAATTAATTAGTTAATTGGTGATGTTGATGAGTTTAATATAATGTCTAATAATTAGATTTTTATATGTTGATATTTGATTGAAATGAATAGAAATTAGATGAGTTCGGTGGATAGATTGAGTGTTGAATACCGTAATTGAGTTTATGAGTTTATGGAATCGGAAAAGTAACACAATAATATAAAAAATCTCGTTAGGTGTTCATGTACAAACTGTTGAATAGTATGACATCTTTAAAAACTTTTAAAAGAAATAATAATTAGTTACGTTCGAAATCGTGGGTTCTCTACTAATTCAATTAATATTTTAATGAATAGAAAAAAAAAAAGAAAAAAATAAAAGGAAAGTTGTGAAAGCAAATAGGGGCAAGCAAGCCCCAGTAATTTCAATTCCACAGCCGTAAGCCCGTAACTGAATCTTTAATATGAAGGGGTAGAATTGTCATGTAAAAACTTTCTACCAAAAGGGAAAAAATACATAGAAGGTGAAAATTCAATAAAATCAAAATATGGGAGGATCACCTGTCAACAAGAGAATGCAGGTAGGATCGTTGACCGGGGGACATGCGTCAGGTTTTAGAGTTCCAATACTGATCTTCGGATGTAGGGCCCACTCGACTAATGCCTCGTTTGTAAAATTTAAACAATTTATTAATTAATTTATATTATCAATATAATATTTATAAATTAATTTATATTTTCAATTAATATTTTACATTAAGAGGTATCATTATTAAAATCAAATAATTTTTATCGTTTGATTTTAATCTCATTATCACTTTAGCTGCTATAAATTTTGGTTCTTAATGGGCCCAGTCGATCAGAGAAAAATGAAAGTCAATTTTTAGTGGGCCCCACTAGGACCGGCCCCAACCTCTCTCTTGAAATTTTTTTTTTAACTCCCAACAAACTCCGTTAACGCGGACTGTCTACCATCGGCGAAGAAAAAATGATTTTTTTTTCTTTGGGAGGACTCCTATTTATAGAAATTTGGAAAATCATCATTATCTTGTCCAAATCTTCTCTTTCAATTCAAATATTACCTAATAAAAGTAAAATCAAATATAGATAAATGAAGAAAATTCTCTCTTAGAAGTGTAAATTAATATAATCATCGACGACTAAGAATATGGATTATTCGTTGTGATAAAAGTGTTATAAACTTATGAGGTGGTGTAAAATAAATCATTTAATATCATGGACGGCATCATGAATAAGTTGTCCATGTTCAAATTCGGTGTTAATCCCATATTTTTAAAAAAATAAAAATAGAATATTTAGCCCATCTATATTATATGAAAAATAAATTTTAATTTTGTAGTTTTAATGTTTCAATCATTTAATACTCTTACTCTTATTTGTCTGAATTGTACTTATTTCTTCACTTTATTTTTGAGATTAAGAATTTGAATATTTTCTTGTGTATTGAATAAAGTATATTTTTTTTCCTTATTTAATAGTGAATTATTGAGTTGCGCTTCAATTGTCATACATTGAGTTCTAATGCACTATCAGTAGATTTGTGTATACACGTTTTTTTTTTTTTTGAAATTGTTGAAAATCCTGCCGCCAAACCACCTCTTCAGAACTTAAACGGAGCAGATAAAATCTCCGGCTGTCCCAGACTCTTACAAGAAGCGCACTTATTGGATTCGAACTCAGGACCTCAATATGAGATCTTGAACCATACACCATCAAACCATGCCCCTTTGGGACTTGTGTATACATGTTACTGTAATATTAATAAACAAAAATAGTTTTGATAATTTGATGATTAATTAATAATTATCTAAGGGGCACTCCTACTGTTACAAACAAGTGTATATAAGATATAAAACTCATTATTTTGATCACATAGTAATATTGCATATATGTGTGTGTCCGCGCACACACTAGATAGGCACATACATAATTTATCGCATGATGTATAATTAATGTTTTCAAAGAAATTTTATAATGAAATGATTATGTTCTTTGATTTGTTTGGTAATCTATAATTGTCATTTTCAGAGAGATTATACAATGAAAAGATTTTGTTCTTTAATTTATTTGGTAATCTATAATTGTCATTTTCAGAAAGATTGTATAATCATTACAAAAATTATGTCCTTTAGCGTCGAAAATAATCGACACCAAGAGTCACGCGTTCGACGCACAATAAAATTAGCGTCGAATACATTAGACGCCAAAACGTGGACGAGAACGATATTTAGCGTCGAAACAGAGAAGTTCGACGCTAAAAACTGTCAGTTTGCATCCAATTTATTTCGACGCTAAATAAATGTTCCCGATGCTATAGTTCATTTATTGTGACGAAATAATTCGACGCTAAAATAAGACTTTTAGCGTCGAACCGAAACAACGCTAAAGTAAATAAAAAAATTAATACTTGTACACTTACAGCGGCGATTTTTAAAGCGTCGAATAATTCGACGAAAATAGTTTAAAAATATATTTTTTTAAAAAATATTAATTTACATAATTTTTCTCTAAAATAATTAATTTAATATGTTAAAAAAATTTATTATTTGAAAAAATTCCTGATTAATAACAAAATTAGGAAATATTTAATAAATATTTTATTATTATAATGAAAATTTATTTAAAAAAATACATATTATATTAAAACTATATGTTCTGAATGTTTTTACAAATGGATATAAAATTTATTGCTACTGTGATGGGGGCGCTCGAGCCCAATGCACCCTGACCGAGTGAGGCCTCCAACATCTCCCGGAAAGCCTGTATCTGCTAGTCGAACTGCTCCAACTTCTTCCCGTGGTCCACCTTGACCTATTGTAGCTCCTCCTTAGTCTTCTTCAACTCGTCTTTGGTGGTGGCTAGCCGGTCTTGGGTGGTGGCTAACGTTGGGGTTGGTGCTCAGAGCGCCAATTCCCGGTTGTATTTCTTTATGAATACTACTGTAAAACGTTATTATTTTGAATAATATATGCAGTTTCTATAATATAATGTATCTTTTAATATGGTAAAGACGTAATGACCTTAGAATGACTAGTCATGATGTTGTTGCAAAAGCGTCACAACTGACATTGAGTTGTATCATGACGTTGTCATTCTTAGACAGTTCCTGGTCAAAGTTTACACTACTTGGTCAGTAAAGTAAACCCGTTGAGACCGGTACATGTCGTATACTGGAATATATGATTCCAATGGTTTCTTAATGAACCATAAATCTTGGAGACTAGTATAGACATGTATGTGTTTATAGCGGATAAATATTGAACGACTCACCAAAGATTCTTAATGGATGGTACACCAACGTCAGTAAGAATCTTCTCGAGTTGAGTAGTGCTTGTGATTCTTCGACTTGAGATACCACTGTGGGCGCATGAGACATCTTCCACACTTAGATGACAGTCACGTCACCGATCTATTTATATCAGACCTCCGCATGTTCGTTGGGTGTGGATAGATCCTCAAGGTGTCCTGTGTGTATCGAGATAGGATCCGTCAGTTCTATGTACATAGTATAGGTAGTGTAGGGGTTGGTGCTCAGAGCGCCAATTCCCGGTTGTATTTTGTTAAATACTTCTGTAAAACATTATTATTAGTAATAATATATGCAGTTTCTATAATATAATCTATTCTTTTATATGGTAAAGACGTAATGACCTTAGAATGATTAGTCATGGTACAGTTGCAAAAGCGTCGCAACGGACATTGAGTCGTATCATGACGTTGTCATTCTCAGACAGTTCCTGGTCAAGGTTTACACTACTTGGTCAGTATAGTAAACCCGTTGAGACCGGTACATGTCGTATACTGGAATATATGATTCCAATGGTTCTCAATGAACCATAAGTCTTGGAGACTAGTATAGACGTGTAGGTGTTTATAGTGGATAAACACTGAACGACTCACCGAAGATTCTTAATGGATGGTACACCAGCGTCAATAAGAATCTTCTTGGGTTGAGTAGCACTTGTGATTCTTAGACTTGAGATGCCATTGTGGGCACATGAGACATCTTCTACACTTAGATGGCAGTCACGTCACCGATCTATTTAGATCAGACCTCCGCATGTTCGTTGGGTGTAGATAGATCCTCAGGGTGTCCTATGTGTGTCAAGATAGGATCCGTCAGTTCTGTGTACCAGAGCATAGGTAGTCCATATGATTAGCAATCAGATAAAACCATGGGCCGTGGTAAGTTTAGAAGCTAGTTCTAAACATTCTTTTTGAGATTGCTAATAGAATAGTCGACTGGATAGTCCCGATAGAGATTTGACGTTTACATCTATATCTCTGGGATTTATCCGGATACCTGTGACGGAGGAATTATACATTTGCGATGACCTCGACCTGTATGGTTTAGCGAGATTATCCGTGATCGTCATAATCTACGGGTGGATAGATTATGGACATGAAATTTGATTTCGTGACGGATATACCTGAACCTAGAGAGGTCTCAATAATGAAACATACTCGTTGAGCACTAGAGCAACATAAATAAATAATTGATTATTTATAAAGTCGTTTAATGGTTAAACGCAAGTTACATGCTAAAGAGACTAGATAGTCATTTACTTAATTATTGTGTATTTACATTTAATACTTGATTAATTTAAATACACATTAATTAATAGTCAATAGTGAGTTATTTGACTTTTATCCTAAATGAATATATGTTTTTGATATTTAATGTAAATATTATACATATATTTAATATATTTGTATTTGATTAATTAATTGATTATTTAATTGTTAAATGATTAAATTAATTAAAATATAAATATCTTAAGTTAGGATATTTAAAGTTAATGATGTTAGTTGCATTTGTTGACCAAAATAATATCCATAAAGTTTTTAGATATTTATAAAGTTGACTAAATGCATTTGAAATGAAATTGAAATGAAAATTTGGTGTATATGCTTGTGTATAATTTCGGCCAAGGCTAAAATTTGACAAGTATATATTGTTTTCATTTGCTTTTCATTTAGTTTAACCTAATACACATTTCACAAAAAGAAAACTCCATTGAAGAAAGCTTAAACAACTTTGAGAAAGAAAGAAAAATCCAAGAAAGCTTGATATTAGTAAGTTTTCTTCAACTTACTATTAGTAGGGAAATTGTTCCTTAGGATCTAGGCTTTCATATTTGATATCCTAAGGTTATTTCTTTCTTTGTTCTTTGTGGTTTTTGTTGATGGAAAACTTTGGTGAAATTGTAAAGCATGTATGATGAAGAAAGGATATGACTATTGTAGTTATATGTAATCTTTTAAGGTTTATGAAACCATGTTGCTATTCTAGAGTTGTTGACCCACTCTTAAATGACCTAGATTTGATCTTGAGTTGTTTCATTGTGTTGAGACTTGAATTGGATGAAGATTGATGATTGAAACATTTGATTTAATGTAATTAGCCTAATTTGTCAATTTTGTGGAAATTGAAAAATTAGGGTTTATGGCTAACTCCAAATTTGGGGTTTTCATATATGTTGTGTATTTTATGTGTATATGATGCATATAAAGTTTCATGTTGATTGGATATCATTTGGATGTGTCTTGAAGCATGAAAGTGCAAAATGCACAATTTTGGCACCAAATGGTGCTCTCGGCTTTGTGTAGGAAATTTGGGGATTTTGGTTGCTTTGGTGTTTTGATGTTTTGAACATCATAAGTTCATCTTAGAAATGATTTAGAATCATTCAAAATTGATTGGATCAATTTCGGACTAAAACGGACAAAAATGCAAAGCAAGGGTATTTCGGTAAATTCACCTAAAATGTTTTATTGAATTTATTTTCATAATTTGATTATTGGAATGTTAAATAAATATTTTTATTTAATTTATCCGAGAAAAAGTTTTGAAATCTGAAAATCAGATTTTCACCGCTTCCGCTGCGTTACCGGACTCACCCCCTAAATAACCCCTTCAAAATGGTATCAGAGCAAGTCTGATTCTAGGCCACTTAAAATGATTAGCATTGAATCAATGTTTAATCATGTTTTCTTTTCTTGATTTATGCATGCTTATTAGGAACTAATTTGATTAGATTTAGGGTGTATGACACTTAGCGGAAAATCCCTAATAATAAGGTTTAAATGTAATTTGTATTTGATGCATGTTATATGGTCCGTCTTGTCAATACGGTTTATGAATACTTCTTTGTGACTACATCCGAGACCGTGCCTCTGCTGTGAGGGTGTAGCCGATAAAGATTTATTTATACCGGATGTATATTTGATACTAGATAAATTCAAGTAAAAGCGGAATTCTGAACGTGCCCTAGCTGTCAGGATTACGTAAGTAACTTGAGTTTCATTGACGAGTATTACCTTGGTACGTCTCCTTGTGGGCCTGCCTTCGCAGCGACAACGAGAAACGGCCAGGACCGGATACTTAGGAGTCACTATTGAGTGATTGACAAATGAGTTGTCTACCTGATGAATATACGTAGGCGAGACCGTGCCTCTGCTGTGAGCTGAAATATATTCACGGGATCCACTTTTCACTATTTATATTTAATTTAATTATTAAATATTTGTATTCTGTTTGGGATTACAGTATTGCATGATTTAGTGGGAGGGGCATATTAGATTAAAAATCCATGATCTAGTTTATGCTTTTGATATTATATGAAACTGCTTAATTTCTGCTAACCGTTTTTCGTGATCTATATGATAGATTTGCGATGGCGGGTCAATCCACAAACCAGTTTGCGCGTATGTTAGATGCGAACAAACTAAAAGGCGCTGAGAACTTTACGGACTGGGAATTGGATTTGAGGATTGTCCTCGATTCCGAAAAGTTGGGTTATGTTCTTGAGGGTCCGTTGCCCCTTGCAGTGGGTGAGGATGCTTCAGAGGAGGAACGCCAAGTTTTTGAAGCTTGGAAGAATGATGATTTAAGGTTAAATCATACATCCTTAGTTCGCTCTCTCCGAAACTCAAGCAACAATACTATGGAACATCAGATTCCTATAATATGATAACACGATTAAGACAATCGTTCGAGAACCAGGAACAGGTTATTGTTCACAAGGTCGCCATGGAACTGTCCATGCGCGTCTGGATGAGGGGCAAAGTGTTAGCCCACATGTTCTTCAAATGATCGATTTGATCGATCAATTGAGGCAACATAATCTCATCCTAAATGACATTCTCGGTAGGAGTGTCATCTTGGTTCTCTGCCAGCTTCATTCCGCCAGTTTGTGATGTACTTCAACATGCACGGGACAGTCTGCACCTACCAGGAGCTACATAGGATGTTGCTCACGGCAGAAGAGGATCTGAAGAATGGAGTACCGACTCGCCCACCTAGATCTACTTCTCTGTCTGCTTCTTCCCTAGGAATGTCCAAGGGAAAGAAGAAGAAAGGGAAGAAGAAGAAGGCCTTCGGTCCTCCACAGCAGGCGAAGATAGCCAAGCCCAAAAGGGCTTCTGAAGACAAATGCCACCACTGCGGCAAGGTCGGGCACTGGAAGAGAAACTGTCCAGATTACATTGCTCAAATCAGGAGAGACAGAGCATCTACATCAGGTACTTTTATTTTTCCAGTTATTGATTTATCTTTGGCTTGTGAAGCCGTTACATCCAGCTGGATTTTAGATTCTGCTTGTCCCATTCACATTTGCAATTCGTTGCAGGTGCTGAAGGAAGTAGGAGACTGAAGCCAGGGGAGATGCAGTTGCGGTTCGGGAGTGGAGACTCTTTGGATGCAGTTGCAGTGGGAGTATGCGAGATCTCATTGCCGAATGGGACACTTTTGTTACATGACTGTCATTTTGTACCGGGATGTGTCGCTAATATTATATCACTTTTGTACTTGATACAGAAGGATTTTGTATGAATATTAAGAATAGTTCTTTGTATTTATATGATAGAAATAATATTCAGATCCTTTGTTGTCCAAACCAGCATGGTCATTATACATTGCAAACTTCAAAAGATATATTAAATACTGGAGTTAATAAACGTAGATTACCTGTAATTAATAATACTGAACTTTGGCATATGAGACTTGGTCACATTGGCGTTAAGCGCCTTACCCAGTTGGTTAGGAATGGTTTGATATCAGATCTTACCATTGAAACCTATCCAACTTGTGAATCCTGTATTCAGGGTAAATGACCAAGGCCCCATTTTCTGGTGTTGGACACCATGCCATTAACTTACTGGAACTCGTACATTCTGATGTATGTGGTCCACTAAGTCAAACTGCTCACAGTGGTTATTCATACTCGTTACCTTTACCGATGATTTGTCACGGTACGGTTATGTCTATTTGATGCGACATAAATCGGAAACCTTTGAAAAGTTCAAAGAGTTCCGAAATGAAGTAGAAAAACAGACTGGTAAATATATTAAATGCCTTCGATCATATCGAGGCGGCGAATATATGAGTGGTGAGTTCATGGATTATATGAAAGAGAATGGGATTCTCGCTCAATATACTCCTCCAGGTACACCACAGCACACGGTGTATCTGAAAGGAGAAATCGGACTTTATTGGATATGGTCCGATCGATGTTGAGTTTCACAGATTTGCCCTATTACTTATGGGGTTACTGTCTCTTAACAGCCGCACATCTTTTGAATAAGATTCCTTCAAAGGTGTTCCTACGACACGTATGAGATATGGTTCGGTAGGAGACCGAATCTTAATTATATTAAGGTTTGGGGTTGTCCTGCCTATGTCAGGGTGACTCAGCAAAGTAAGCTTTCGCCTCGAGGGCAAAAGTTTTTAGTTTGTTGGATATCCCTCAAATACAGGGGATATCTGTTCTATGATACCGAGCATCGAAATGTCTTCGTAGCTCGCTTCGCAAAATTTCTAGAAGTAGAATTTTGTCAGAAGGTAGTGATCATAGAAGGGTTGAACTTGATGAAGTCCAACCTGAAAACAACGAACTAACGGAGGAACCTGAAGTTCAAGTAGATGAAGGACCTTCAACACACACACTCCGTAGGTCGGAAAAGGGTATCTAGACCTCCTGAACGCTTGTATTTGATACAAGAAAAGAGTCTAGATGTTCTCTTAGTTGAAGAGACCGATCCTTTCACCTATAGAGAATCGATGTTGGACATCGACTCCGTGAAATGGCAAAGTGCCATGAAATCGCGAGATAATGCATTGATGAAAATCAAGTTTGGGACTTGATTCCGCTTCCCGAAGGAATTGTTCCTATCGGTTGTAAATGGGTTTACAAAAGGAAGCGCGGGCCTGACGGTAAGGTTGAAACTTACAAGGCCCGACTGGTAGCAAAAGGTTACACGCAGCGACCTGCGTCGACTACGATGAAACTTTTCGCCGGTGGCAATGCTTAAGTCTATCCGGATTTTGCTTTCTATAGCTGCGTATCATGACTACGAGATTTGGCAAATGGATGTCAAAACGGCTTTTCTAAATGGGTTTCTTGATGAAGAAATCTATATGGAACAGCCGGAAGGTTCACATCCAGCCAAACCTCGGGTATGGTTGTAAGCTTAAGAAGTCCATTTATGGACTTAAACAAGCTTCACGAAGTTGGAATCTTCGATTCGACGAGATTATCAGATCGTCTGGTTTTCTTAAGAATTCGGAAGAATCCTGTGTGTATCAGAAGGCCAGTGGGAGCATGGTCGTATTTTTAGTCCTGTATGTTGATGACATCCTAATCATTGGGAATGATTTAGGAATGTTACAAAGCGTTTAAGCATATCTCTGTAAGAATTTCTCCATGAAGGACCTAGGAGAAGCTTCCTATGTTTTAGGGATAAAACTCTATCGAGATAGACAAATGAGGCTGATTGGGTTATCCCAATCAACGTACATAGATAAGATCTTGGAACGGTATAGCTTTGGTAACTGTAAGAGCAAACATACCGTTCAGACATGGGATTCATCTTTCTAAGAAGATGTGTCCTCAAACAGAAGATGAGAAGGTTAGAATGTCTAACCAACCTTATGCTTCGTGTTTGGGTAGCATAATGTATGCCATGTTATGTACGAGGCCTGATATCAGTTTCGTTGTTAGCGTAACTAGTCGATATCAGTCCAATCCAGGTAATGACCATTGGATGGCCATTAAACATATCCTAAAGTATCTTAAAGGTACTAAGGAAGTTGATTTTATATGGAGGAAACGAACTGCAGGTTAAGGGTATACAGACTCCGATTTCCAATCGGATCCCGATGATAGAAAGTCTATCTGGATTTGTCTTTACCCTTAACGGAGGTGCAGTATGTTGGAAGAGTTCCAAACAGGGATCTACAGCTGATTCCACCACTGAGGCGGAATATATTGCAGCTTCTGAAGCCGCAAAAGAGGCTGTGTGGATAAAGAACTTTATCACAGAATTGGGAGTTGTCCCAAGTATCGAGAATGCGATTCCGTTATACTGTGATAATACTGGAGCCATTGCGCAAGCAAAGGAACCGAGGGCGCATCAGAAGTCGAAGCATGTGGAACGCAAGTACCACATCATTCGAGAGATCGTGTCGCGAGGGGATATTGTCGTGTGCAAGGTACCGAGTGAAGACAACGTAGCAGACCCGCTGACGAAGGCCATACCTCCGAAGTTGTTTGATAAACACGTGGAGTCGATGGGTATTAGATACAATCAATATTGGCACTAGAGCAAGTGGGAGATTTTGTAGGGGTTGGTGCTCAGAGCGTCAATTCCCGGTTGTATTTTGCTAAATACTTCTGTAAAACATTATTATTAGTAATAATATATGCATTAGTTTTTATAATATAATCTATCTCTTTATATGGTAAAGACGTAATGACCTTAGAATGATTAGTCATGGTACAGTTGCAAAAGCGTCGCAATGGACATTGAGTCGTATCATGACGTTGTCATTCTCAGACAGTTCCTGGTCAAGGTTTACACTACTTGGTCAGTATAGTAAACCCGTTGAGACCGGTACATGTCGTATACTGGAATATATGATTCAATGGTTTCTCAATGAACCATAAGTCTTGGAGACTAGTATAGACGTGTAGGTGTTTATAGTGGATAAACACTGAACGACTCACCGAAGATTCTTAATGGATGGTACACCACGTCAATAAGAATCTTCTTGGGTTGAGTAGCACTTGTGATTCTCAGACTTGAGATGCCATTGTGGCAATGAGACATCTCTTACACTTAGATGGCAGTCACGTCACCGATCTATTTAGATCAGACCTCCGCCTGTTCGTTGGTGTAGATAGATCCTCAGGGTGTCCTATGTGTGTCAAGATAGGATCCGTCAGTTCTGTGTACCAGAGCATAGGTAGTCCATATGATTAGCAATCAGATAAAACCATGGGCCCGTGGTAAGTTTAGAAGCTAGTTCTAAACATTCTTTTTGAGATTGCTAATAGAATAGTCGACTGGATAGTCCCGATAGAGATTGACGTTTACATCTATATCTCTGGGATTTATCCGGATACCTGTGACGGAGGAATTATACATTTGCGATGACCTCGACCTGTATGGTTTAGCGAGATTATCCGTGATCGTCATAATCTACGGGTGGATAGATTATGGACATGAAATTTGATTTCGTGACGGATATACCTGAACCTAGAGAGTCTCAATAATGAAACATACTCGTTGAGCACTAGAGCAACATAAATAAATAATATTGATTATTTATAAAGTCGTTTAATGGTTAAACGCAAGTACATGCTAAAGAGACTAGATAGTCATTTACTTAATTATTGTGTATTTACATTTAATACTTGATTATTTAAATACACATTAATTAATAGTCAAAATGAGTTATTTGACTTTTATCCTAAATGAATATATGTTTTGATATTTAATGTAAATATTATACATATATTTAATATATTTGTATTTGATTAATTAATTGATTATTTAATTGTTAAATGATTAAATTAATTAAAATATAAATATCTTAAGTTAGGATATTTAAAGTTAATGATGTTAGTTGCATTTGTTGACCAAAATAAATATCCATAAAGTTTTTAGATATTTATAAAGTTGACTAAATGCATTTGAAATGAAATTGAAATGAAAATTTGGTGTATATGCTTGTGTATAATTTCGGCCAAGGCTAAAATTTGACAAGTATATATTGTTTTCATTTGCTTTTCATTTAGTTTAACCTAATACACATTTCACAAAAAGAAAACTCCATTGAAGAAAGCTTAAACAACTTTGAGAAAGAAAGAAAAATCCAAGAAAGCTTGATATTAGTAAGTTTTCTTCAACTTACTATTAGTAGGGAAATTGTTCCTTAGGATCTAGGCTTTCATATTTGATATCCTAAGGTTATTTCTTTCTTTGTTCTTTGTGGTTTTTGTTGATGGAAAACTTTGGTGAAATTGTAAAGCATGTATGATGAAGAAAGGATATGACTATTGTAGTTATATGTAATCTTTTAAGGTTTATGAAACCATGTTGCTATTCTAGAGTTGTTGACCCACTCTTAAATGACCTAGATTTGATCTTGAGTTGTTTCATTGTGTTGAGACTTGAATTGGATGAAAGATTGATGATTGAAACATTTGATTTAATGTAATTAGCCTAATTTGTCCAATTTGTGGAAATTGAAAAATTAGGGTTTATGGCTAACTCCAAATTTGGGGGTTTTCATATATGTTGTGTATTTATATGTGTATATGATGCATATAAAGTTTCATGTTGATTGGATATCATTTGGATGTGTCTTGAAGCATGAAAGTGCAAAATGCACAATTTTGGCACCAAATGGTGCTCTCGGCTTTGTGTAGGAAATTTGGGGATTTTGGTTGCTTTGGTGTTTTGATGTTTTGAACATCATAATTTCATCTTAGAAATGATTTAGAATCATTCAAAATTGATTGGATCAATTTCGGACTAAAACGGACAAAAATGCAAAGCAAGGGTATTTCGGTAAATTCACCTAAAAATGTTTTATTGAATTTATTTTCATAATTTGATTATTGGAATGTTAAATAAATATGTTTATTTAATTTATCCGAGAAAAAGTTTTGAAATCTGAAAATCGGATTTTCACCGCTTCCGCTGCGTTACCGGACTCACCCCCTAAATAACCCCTTCAGGTAGTCCATATGATTAGCAATCAGATAAAAACCATGGGCCCGTGGTATATCTTAGAAGTCAGTTCTAAATGTTTTTTTTTTGAGATTGCTAATAGAGACGTCGACGGGATAATCCCTATAGAGATTTGACGTTTACATCTATATCTCTGGAATATATATGAATACCTGTGACAGAGGAATTATACATTTTCCATGACCTCGACCTGTATGATTCAATGAGTTTATCCGTGGTCGTCATAATTTACGGGTGGGTAAATTATGGACACGAAATTGGATTTCGTGATGGATATGTCTGAATCTAGAGTCTCACTAATGAAATATACTCGTAGAGCACTAGGGCAACATTTATAAATAATACTGATTATTTATAAGTCTCTTAAAGGTTAAACGCAAAAATACATATGTTGGGACCCGATAGTCATTTCCTAATTTTTATGTATTTGCATTTAATATTAGATTTTATCAAATATACATTAATTAATTGTCAAATTGAGATATTTGACTTATATCTCAAATATATATATGTATTTGATATTTAATGTAAATATAATTGTTAAATGATTAAATTAATTAAAATATAAATATCTTAAATTTGTGATAATTATGGAAATGCTTTTAGTTGAAATTGTTGACTTTGTTAAATAAGCTTTAAATGGTTTAATGATAAAGTAACAAGTTGATAATGCATTAAAGTGAAACAAAAAAAATTATCTTGATATTTCTACTACCTACAATTTTCGGCCAAGGCCATTATTGGGAGGTATAAATTGTTTGTTTCATTTTTAGGGTTCCATTTAGTCAAAACACAAATCAAAAAAACTCCATTGAATAAAATAAAAGAAGCTTGAGAGAAAGAAAAAGAAAAACAAGAAAAGCTTGGAATTTTAATAAGTTTCTTCAACTTACTATTAGAGAGGAAAATGTTCCTTGTGTTCTAGGCTACATACTATGATTTTCTCATGTTTTTCTATTCTTTATTCTTTGTGTTTTTGTTGGATGGAAGTTTGATGATAGGGTTATGCATGTATAAAGATCATATAATGTTACTAATAAGCATTCTTTTGATGGTTTGAGAAACTTGTAGTCATTCTAGATTTATTGACCCACTCTTAAATGGCCTAGATTTGTTCTATAGTTGTTTCATTGTGGTGATGCTTGATTGGAATGGATGAAACTTGATTGAAGTGTTGGATTTAATTAATTTGGTCTAATTTATCCAATTTGTTGAAATTGAAAAATTAGGGTTTAAGACCACTTCCAAATTTGGGGTTTTTCATTTATGTTATATATTTATATGTGTATATGATGCATATAAAATATTGGGTCAATTGGATTTCATCTTAATGTGTTTTGAACACAAAAGGAACAAAATGCACAATTTGGCCATGTAGGGAGGCTCACAGCTTTGGGGAAAATTTTGGGAATTTTTGTTGCAATTTGAATTTCAATGTGTAGGACATATTAAATTCATATTAGTAATGATTTAGAATCATCCAAAATTATTTCGAACAATTTAGGACTAAAATGAACAAAATGCAAAATTTTGGGGAAATTTGGTAATTACACAAAAATTTGATTTCTTGTGTAATATTTTTTTTAATTTGATAATTGGGTAATTAAATAAATAAGTTTATTTAATTTATCCGAGAAAAAGTTTTGAAATCGGAAAATTTGATTTTTCATTATTCCGCTGCGTTACCGGATTTCCGTCATAAAACCCCTTCAGCTAATTGGTCTCGAAGACACAAGTCATTGTTCGAATAAACAGTAGTGAGTGCAGATGACGTCGGCTTCTTACGAGTGCCAAGGCCGACGTTGTAAGCTGTCTGGTTCTCGAAAACCAATTGCGACAACTGCTCATCTGGTATCGGGTCGGACCCTGTCTCCTGAGTTTGATGTTTGAGTTCCATCATTTCGTTCTGTTAAAAAAAATAAGTTAATGTTAGAATTTGAAAAAAAAATTAACATATATAATAATAATTTTTTTTTTAAAACTTAAACTTACATAGCAGCGTTCAGCTTCTTCATTTATCCATTTGTTCTTCTCAGTGTAATGCGTCACTCGGAAAAAAATCTGGAAATGATTGCACCTCACATGTGCTACCCTGCTAAAAACAGAAAATATATTTAGTCTTATTCCACATTAGTAAAAATAATGAACTGTTAAATTTCACGTTAGGATATATTTACCTCAGAATGTTCGGCACGATGTTGGATAAATGGCTTCGAACCTCCACGGTGGTTAAAACGCAAGTGACTTCGATTTTCCACATTCGCGTGACATTTATCCTGAATTTAACAACACTGTAAGTACCGAAAACAAAGAGAATTATAAATTTCTATTTATTTTAAAATTTACCTCGTGTTTCTTGCTAGACCAAAGCTCACACAAGAATGTCCAGTCTTGCTCCTCTATAAAATCAGGCTTATGTTGTGGAGCATCCGAGGGTCCATGTTCGTCGAATATTAGTTTCAGGAAGTAAAGGTAACGAAGTACAATCACATCAAATATTGGTCGTGCATTTACCGATGATTTTCCCTATGTGGTAGTCAATATACTGTTGGACATTCACTTTGGTCAGATCGAAGTCGAACCACTTCTACAGGAATAACAACAGACTAAAAATGAGTATAAAATAAAAATTTTAACTAACAAACAATATCGAAAACTTAATACCGTAAGGAAACTCACAAGTAGCAAAGAGAAGAGCTGGTTGATTTTCATCTCTCATGGTATCTTTCTCCAAGAAACGTAGTTTTTGGGAGCTTCAAACCGAGCTGTAGCACCTATGGATGTAGTAAACGCTGAATTATGTTGTCCAACTTGTCTTTGTCCATCATTTGATATCTCAATCCGGATACGGCCGTGAGCCTTAACATGCTTAACCAACCTCAGGCCACATGTGTGTCCTCGACCCTTCACTGTACTCGAGTCACATGTGCTAGCAGAGACTCCAGTAGGGGCATCTGTCCTTGTTGATGTAGATGGAGTCGCATTAGCCCATCTGCAATTGCCCGGTGCTATATGCAAAATAACAATTCCGACACTATGAATGACAAATAAAATAATAAGAAATGATGATAATGACATTTCAATATTTTAATAACCATATAAACTTTTATCATTACACATGGACTGCTCAATATAAATGATTAGATTCTAACTGTCAACATCAGCCTATTGATTAGTTTCTTGTATGATCAAAAGGCTTCAAGTTTCTTGTATGATCTCTGCAACGATGATCTAAATAAATGCAAAGATAAAACAACGGGAATAATATCCTACTTCAAATGTACAAACAATCCAACAATATGATATACATCTTATCACTTATTTGATACATTAAAAATAAGCTTCAAAATCTGAAAGATATAGATACGACGTTTACTTAAATACCTTACGAACTTAAAACCAAAATTACCTTACAAACTTGAACCAAAACCGAATGGGAACAATTCCCTCATTTCTAACATATCACAAAGATTCCATAACAACATATATTCATTAACATCACAAGATTAACATTTAATCAACATTAATTAAAATGAGTTTCAATATTCTGCATGTACATCGAACAAAATGTTATTGCCTCACTTAATACAACAACCTCTACTATTGACCCTTCAGATCGCGCATTGTTTTTCACATATTAATAAATTTCATGCACACAAAAAATTTAAGAATGTAATATTTAAAACTGTATAGTACCTCTCAATAGGATACATCCATCTGTAATGGACATAACCTTCATTCCTAGCTTCAGCCGGTAAATGCAAGACCAGATGTACAATCACATCAAAAAAAGCGGGTGGCAATATTCGCTCCAGCTTGCACAGGATTATCACGATTCCTCGCTCAAGTTCGTCAATAACAGATGTGGTTAATGTCTTCTGACATAATTATTTAAAGAATCCACATAGATCAAGTATGACTTCGCATACATTCGGGGGCAGATAAGGTCGAATGCCAATAGGAAGGAGAATCTGGAGAAGCACATGACAATCGTGACTCTTTAACCCCGTTATTGTATGATCTCTGACCCAACGCCCAATATTCGATGCATAATCATCAGGAAATTTATCCATTTTCAGCCAATCATAGAATGATTTTCTCTCTGATTGAGTTAGCACGTAACTAACAGGTGGCTTAATAAGACCTCGAGAAGTGACATGTAAATGCAATTCACTGCAAATTCTAAGATCTTGTAGGTCCAATCTAGCATTTACAGTGTCTTTTATCTTACCCGGAATATTGAAGAGTGTGCCCATTAAACTCTCGCATATGTTTTTTTCTATATGCATTACATCCAAATTATGTCGCAAACTCGGAGTCCCCCAATATTCTAACTCAAAGAAAATACTTTTTCCTGTCCAATTCAACTCTCCAGGTTGACGTTTTCGATTTTTATCTCTATTATTAGGATGTTTCCCTGGTGTGCTGTCTCTGAGATGTTGATGTTGGAAAATTATGTTGAATCCAGACAATGGACTGGGTATACTCTGAGGTTCTTGTTGACCGTTGAATAATTTACTCCTCCGCCAAGGATGACTCAACTCAAGAAATCTCATGTGCCTTATGTATCCTATTTTATTCCGTAATCGTTGTGAAGGTGTTTGACCCGCACAAACTAGACATGTCATGTATCCCTTAGTGCTTCATCCAGATAATGAACCATAAGCTGAAAAATCATTAATGGTCCATAATAATGCGGCATGCATCTAAAAATACTGCTCGGAAGCTGCATCATAGGTATGCACACCCGCATTCCATAATGTTTGTAACTCATCGATCAATGATCACAAGTAAATATTCATATATTTACCAGGGGAACGTGGACCAGTGATAAGCAATGACATAAACATGAACGAATCCTTCATACATTTCCATAGAGGTAAGTTATATGGAATAACAATAACGGGCCACATGCTGTAAGAGTTGTACATATTCCCAAACGAGTTAAAACCATCAGAGGCAAGACCTAACTTGACATTACGGGGGTCCTCAGTGAAACGGGGGTACATGTCATCAAATTCCTTCCACTCGGTTCCATCCGCAGGATGTCTAAGTATGCCATCCGCACCGATCCTCTTTTCATGATGCCACATCATGTCAGTCGATGTGTGTTGTGACATGAACAACCTCTGCAGCCTGGGCGTTAATAGGAAATATCGCAATATCTTTTGATGCACTTTCTTCCCCATACCACGGACTTTGTACCGACTTTCACCACATATCGGAAAATATTCAAGTGATTCATACTTGGCACGAAATAATACACACTCATACTTACAAGTATGAATGGATTCATACCCCATTCCCAGATCACGTAATATTTTCTTTGCCTCGTAATACGACTTAAGTAATTCGCTTCCAACCGGTAATATTTGCCCCAGTAACTCTAGCATCATATCAATACTTTTGTTGGTCATTTTGTTGATCACTTTAATGTGTAACAATTTCACAACGAAATTCAAGATCGACATTCCAACACCTTCAAATGGAATTTTTTTTGCCTCATCAAGTAGTTCACTAAATAAATTTTGATCATTTCCACTTAACACTGGTATGTCACCACTAACACTATGACCAAGTTGTGGACCTTATAAGTCATACAAAGCATCGATTATCTCATCGTTTGTAGGTTGATTGTAACTACTACTCCCTTCACCAGAATCAATAAACCATGACTGAGAATTATACCGCTCACCGTGATAAATCCACGTACGGTAAGTTGGTGATATTCCCAGCATGTATAAATGATTATGAACTTCATCTAACTGTTTCCTTTTCTTATTCAAACAATTTGTACATGGACACCGAACACGACATTATGCATCAATGTGTTGCTTTGCCGATTCCATGAACTCATACACTCCATTACGGTATTCAACACTCAATCTATCCACCGAGCTCATCCAATTTCTATCCATTTCAGCCAAATACCTAAATATAAAAATATAATTATTAAACATCATATTACACTCATCAACATTACCAATTCATTAATTATTTATTTAAGCATATACATATATATATTTAGTTGATTAATTAATTAGTTTACAGAAAAAAAATATATTTAGTTAATTAACTAATCTACATATATGAATCATAAACCACTAACACAAAGTATATAATAAACATAATCATAAAAAATGAAAACCATAATTTTTTACAAAAATTAAACTGACATACTTAAGTGAGATATATAATTATTCTTTGCAAATATAAAGAAAAATAATAAAGAAATATGAAAGAAGATTTACCTTATGGAAAATTAATTACAATTTTATTTAAAATTTGTAGGAGAGTTGTGAGGTTGCAGATGAGAGAGTCTCAGATTGCAGAGGATGAGATTGAAGAGGATGAAAGAAAAAACAGAGGGGGAGAAGGGTTAGTGGCATTCTGCATTTTAATCTATTTTTAGCGTCGAATCCTTAATTTCGTTGCTAAATGTCCGATTTTTAGCGTCGAAATTAAATTTGGACGCTAAATATTAACGGATTATCGGTGGTATCGTCATAAACCTTTAGCGATGCAACTTAGTCGACACTAAATGTCAACTTTTCGGCGTCGAATACGTTTTTCGACGCTAAAAGTATAAAAATTAGCGTTGCAATTTATGTCGACGCCAAAGATCATGGGAATAGTTGAAAACCTTTAGCGTCGAATAAGTTTCGACGCTAAAAGTTGTACTTTTCGCGTCGAAAAATATATTCGACGTTAAAAGTAGATAATTTGGTGTCGAATATGATGCTCGTCGTTAAAATCTTGACATTTGGCGTCGAATGTGAATTTCGACGCTAAAAGTGATTATTAGCGTCAAAATTAAATTCGACGCTAAAGTATTGGACGCTAAAAGTCCATTTTCTTGTAGTGAATGAAAGGATTCTGTATCTACCATTAGATTAGGATAAAAGGATATGAGCAGTCAATTAAACCACATAAACATAGACTTTTGGAAACATTATCTCTTTTAATCCTAATCATTCGTTACATTCTTTTTCACCCACTAAATGACCCATACTATTTTGCTTTATAATATAGATATATATAGACACACACTTTTATCCAGAGTTAATAAAGTCATAATTGCCTTTTCTTTTTCTTTTTTTCTTTTTAATGCATTTTCCGGTTCTGAAAATTCCAAAATTTTAATTCGGATGACAATTAAAGAAAACTGCTTAAAACCACTATCAAGTTTTGAAATATTTTACGTAATGTCTGTTTGGTATGCATTTTAGTAGAGGTAAATGAATTTTTTTAATATCAAAAGCTCTTTTCATAATTTTTGATGGTGTTTATTTATATTTTAAGTAGAGTTTTTGATGATTAAAAAAATTATTTTGCCTATACTAATAAAAGCTCAAAATTTGAGGTTTTCAAAGTAAAACTTGGAAAGCTTTTTTAATGAATTAAATTATCTATAGTACAATTATTTAATTTAACAATCTTATTTCATTTTTTTCATAATACAACTTTCGTCGCTAAAGGTCTTTAGTGTCGAATAAAATTTTTGATGCGAAATCTTGGTCGAGAAATGTATTTAGCGTCAAAAACTGATTTCGTTGGCTAAAATATATATTTAGCTAAAAGTACTTATCTTTAGCGTCGAAATTCATTTTCGACGCTAAATATCTTCCTCGGCCAAGATTTCGCGTCAAAAATTTTATTTCGACGGAGAAGACATTTAGCGTCGAAATTTTGACTTTTAGCGATAAAATTTTTCGACGCGAAAAGTGAAAATAAAAAATAAATAAAAATTTGTTATAATTAGTTTTAAAAACTAATTTTAACAAAATTGACATTATAATTTAATTTCAAACTAATTTAATTACAAAAGTAATTAAATTTTTAGAAAACATAAGAACATAATTACAAATTTGTTATAAAATATATGACAATGATATCTTTATTAATATAAAAATTAAAATTACAAAATTTATCACAAAAAAGTATAAAATAATAAACAAAATGATAAAATATAATTTTTCTATATATTTTCTCCATCTTCACATATTCTTCATCTTCACTTTCATTTGCTTTTCATTTTCTTCATCATCTTCATTTTCAAAATTTCTTCATCTTCATATTCCCCTACAAAAAATTAAAAAAATTAAAAATTAAAATATTGGATGTTAATATAAAATATAAAAAAATGAAACAAAACATATAAGGAAAAAGAAAATTTAGAGAGAAAATAAGAATATGAGAGAAAGAAAGTGAGAATAAGAGAAATGAAAGAGCAAATGAATTTATAAGGAAAAAAATAACTTTTAGCGACGAAATAGGTTTTCATCGCTAAAGGTCCTCAAATAGCGGGAATTATTTCCGCCAAAATTTTGACTTTTAACGTCGATAATTCGTCGCTAAATGTCAAAAAATTTAAAATAAAATTTTATTAGGCGAAAAGTTCAAATTTTAGAAGGCAGGAATTCGAAAAATTTAAATTTACCATTTAGCGTCGAAATATTTGACTTTTAGCATCGAAAATTTCGTCACTAAATGTCAAAAATTTAAATCTAATTTTATTATGAGATAAATTCAAATTTTATAAGGAGGGAATTCGAAAAATTTAAATTTACCCTTTAGCGTCGAAATATTTGACTTTTAGTGTCGAAATATTCGTCGCAAATTGTCAAAAATTTAAATCTAATTTTATTAGGCGAAAAGTTCAAATTTTAGAAGGCGGGAAATCGAAAAATTTAAATTTACCCTTTAGCGTCGAAATTAAAACTCGACGCTAAAGGGTTGACCCTTTAGCATCCAGATAGAATTTCGACGCCAAAGGTTAGAACCTTTAGCATCGAATTTTAATTTCGACGCTAAAGGGTCAAGCCTTTAGCGTCAAACAACTATTTCGACGCTAACGGTACAACTTTTAGCGTCAAGTCCAATTTCGAGGGTCCAAATAGATTTTTGACGCTAAAGGTTTACCTTTTAGCGTCGAAATTTAAATTCGACACTAAAAGGTTTATTAGAGTTTGTACGGGCCAAATTTGGGCCCAATGGTAAAATCGATATTTCACCTCTGGGCCAGCCACGAAACCCGAAACCCGAAACCCACTAATAAGTCCAATTTGAGAATCAATATTGGGCCGAAAGACCTCACAAGCCCAAGCCTATTGTCACCGAGAAACCAGATCAAGATGGCCTACAAACTCATCAGTTACCAAGTTGGAAAAACGCATAAGCTCATAAACCCCTCCATTGAATTGACTGTTACAAAGGTTCCAACGGGCAGACGAAGAATAAATGAGCCTACCTCAAATGACTTATAAAAGGAAAAGGTCTTGGCTTGGAGAAGGGGGATTCAGTGCTTTAATATTTCGCCCTCGATTCATCAAACAGCACACCACCCTCACGACAAACAAACGGAGATTGAGGTAACTTCAAGCCTTGTTCTTCCAATTTTCTTCACATCCATATTACTGACTTGGGCGTCGGAGAGCCTACGACATCCACCACACCGGTGGGCAGTACTCCCCGCTCATCATACCCTCATTTTGCAGGTTCGCTAGTGCCCCTAAAATTCAGATTCTTGATTGTGGACTTCAGGCGAGAACCAGCATCCACAATTTGGCACCCACCGTTGGGCCTTAGCGAATTATAGCGAACGAAGATCTCATGAATCACTCTCTTCAAAACGATTGCTAATGGCTTCTAGCAATGAACAGATGCCAGACCCTATGGCGACACAATTAGCCATGCTCCAAGAACGGTTACAAGCTTTAGAAGAGGAAAATCTGACCTTGCGAAACTCCAACGTGAATCTACATAAGCAGCTGGAGCAGATCTCTTCAACTTCTCAACGTCGCGACATCCTAGATCAATCCGGAAATCCAGCGGTCCCACCCACGTTTGACGGACTGGCTGATGACAACCCACCAAATAACCATGATCCGAGGGATCCCCCGACTTCCTCACTCAACCAGACTCAGCAAGTTGCGTCCACCATAAGAAGAGAAATGATGGAGTTCAAAGAAGCAGTTATGTCCAGACTACCGGGAGTGAAACTACCGATTAGAAAGAGCAGAGCATGAACGATTTCAGATACTTCATTTATGGAGATGATTGCATCTGTCGAGCTGCCACGAAAGTTTAGCCCGCCCTAAATGAAGTTATATGATGGATCCACGGACCCAGACGACCATTTTATACACTACAAGTATAAGATAATGTCAACTGGCTTGGCACCAAGCCAATGGGAAGCTGGAATGTGCATAGGGTTTGGAGAAACGTTGGCAGGACTGGCCCTTACCTGGTTCATCAACCTACCCTACAGATCCATCGAGTTGTACCAACTGTTGGGTCTCTAAGATCAATCCCAAGATCTAATAAGCATAAAATGAGTGTGAATACGCAACGAAGTAGCGGAAATATACTCACATTGAACGGTTGGATGTAGGTGGAAAGTTCAAAATTTCCTCATTTGAAGTTGCTCCAAGCTCCTCTTGATTTGTATGTTGAAGCTCCAAGCTTGAAGAATGAGATTCCAAACTCTTGGGAAAGGTTTCCCTATCACCTTTGTATGATCTTTGATGTGCTAGCAATGGAGAATTTTGCAACAAAATTTCCCCTTGTCCCTTGTGATTCTCGGCCAAGCCAAGAAGAAAAGGAAGATAGAGTGCTTTGGGCGTGAATGAGAGGAGAAGAGAGGAGAGAGTTGAGTGAAAGTGTTGTATTTGATTTTCAAAAACCAAAATAATGATATACCAAATCCAAGATTTGGTAAAAGTCTATCACCTTTCACAAATCAAGCTAATGTGTATTACAAGTTATCTCAAAAAATCTCTACTAACTTCCATCAAATAAAAGTTAAGTGAATGACTAATGATGTGACTTGTTGTGGGCCCCACTTGATTCAAAATCCGAGTGGGCCCGCAAACACATTCTGGGCTCGGGTTCGTTAATTCAGAATTAATGAATTTTCCGTTGCGACGTAATTAAATCAAATTTAATTAAATAATTATGCCTAACAAAATTACTATTAAAGTCACTTGCGAATTAATTCTAAATTAATTCGTTCGCCCGAATTAAAATCCAATTTTAATTCCGTTATGAAATCTAATTTCATTTAATATATCGAATATATTATTTTATCGATTACTTCCGAATTAATCGTTCTCTCTCTATTAATTGAATTTTATCCCAGATAAAATCTTTCCGCAATTAATCCTAGATTAATTTTCTCTCTCTTATAATTAATCCCTGATTAATTATGTTCGAGTCATACGTCATCGGTGAATCTTTGGGAAGCGCCCATGAGATCCATGGATATGTTGGCAGTAAATCCGGTTATCGGACTATCCGAATACGTGCATACCCCGTACCACGTTTTTACCGATTTACAAGACATGGTTGGCTTCTAGCAAAGCACCGTGCCTACCCAATTCTCCAGAAATATTCTTTTAAGGAATATGTAATCTTTGTCAGGCGTAGTATACGTAGTATTGCGTATTACGATCCAGTATCGATATCACATGCTATGCCTAGGGCTGAAATTATGTCTGCCCCGTACGAATCATATATCTGATCTCTGGTAACTAGTCTCTATAATCGGATAATCATAACCTAGTCATATTATCCCGATGACTGCAGTACTTAAGAGTATTAGTTCCGTATCCTGCGTGATCATCATCTCCATATGAATGAAGTGATACTTCCATCTTGACATCATATCCAATACACTACGATTCTCAGTATACCCAGAAGAGGCGTACACATAACCTGTTAAAACCCCGGACGACCAAAATCAAAGTATACTGATTGTCGCAAGTATTAGCGATGCAAGTCTCAGGTTAAGACCAAATACACCTACCCTGATTCGGATTCCCATAGACTCATAGTCATACTACTAATGGGATTCTGATGGGTCTATCTAGAGCGAAACTGTTTCCGTACCATCGGTAAATAGAACCTCATATTACACTTACATAAGTATCCAATACCCAAATATATGAGAACTATGCCGTTACGCTTCCATAACATGCACAAGTGTAATACTAGTCTATTCCGCATTATCGATGTCCAGTCTCAATAATACTACGACTAGGGATATTTAATGATTAAACCTTACGTGGATTAATAGTGTCTCATATCTTATTTATCCGGTACTAATCATATGGACTTTTATCATTTATATATCCCGGTAATCCAATTACAAATGATAAAAGAGCAATTTCCTTTGTCACATAGTTTATTTGTACAAATACACCATGTTCTGTACAAATAGTGATGCTATGGGTCATAATTGTCCAACACCAACAACTAGCAGACAAGTTTGTGCAACATTTTACAAGTTCTTGTAAGCTTAAGAAGACTACTGATGATCTCAATGCCATCTAACATAGGAGATGGGAGTCGTTACGAAGCTACGTAGCTCGCTTCAACAAAGAGAGGATAAGTATTCCAGATCTCCACCAACCTACTACAGTGGAGGCTTTCCGGAATGGACTGCTCTACGAAAGCAGTCTCTACAAAAAAACTCACCAAGTTCCGATGCTACACAATGGACCAGGCCATGGCACAGGCCCAAATTGAAATAAGGTGGGAAGAAGACAAGAGGAACAAAAGAAGAGAGAATACATCCAGCTCGTAGAGTGATAGAACACATGGTATCTCCAGACGACGCGACATGATCCCTCTTCATCCTTCAGAAAGGAGAATCCAACAGAGAATAGAGCGTAGACCCTTCCATAAAGAATTCGACAGGCGACCTCGGCCTTACAAAACCCAAGAGACAACGCCTGCAAGAAGACCCAGGCTCCCAGACCCAGAGAGTTGGTTTCGGTCCTAAAGAAAATGAGGAATGAGGTAAAATGGCCCCCACGCTCCAGGGAAAGTGCCACAAAGAAGGATACCAGAAAGTGGTGTGTGTTCTATAGAGATTATGGCCATACTACGGCTGAATGTGTGGCATTGAGATTGGAAGTTCTGGAGTTGTTGAATAAAGAGTTTCTGAGGGACTTACTCACATAGAAAGGAAAAGCCTCGTTGGCTCGAAGAGATGAAAGGGATGGCCAAAGAGAAGCCCTGATTCAACCTTCACCTATCAACAACATGGTTAAATTTTATTTCAGGAGGATCAGAAGTTAGTGGTGTGTCATATTCAGCAGCCAAACGACATTCAAGGGCTGCTTCGACCAGCCTTCCTCACTCTACGATGTCAATCGATGGGATGTTTACCAACCTTACTATGGAGTTTCCAGACAACAGCAACTCCTGCAATATGAATCCACACAATGATGCTCTAGTATCTCCTTGCAAGTCACGAATTTGATGATCAAACGAGTCTTGGTCGACACGGGATCTTCATGCAACATCATTTTCGCCACAGCCCTTGCTGACATGGGAGCCGCGCTACAAAAGATAAACCGACGGACGACTGTGTTGATTGGATTTAGTGGGGAACAAAAATTCACCATGGGAGAAATATCTCTTCCAGTCTACGCCGCATGAGTCAACAAGATGACCACATTCCTGATTTTAGATTGTCCCTCAGCCTACAATCTTATAATGGGTAGGCCATGGATTCATGAGATGAGGGCAGTATCTTCCACTTACCACCAAGTCCTGAAGTTCCCTACCAAATGGGGGATTCAAGAGATAAAAGGAGATAGAGCCGCATCCATAAGCTGTTAACAAACAACTTTGAAGGCAAAAACCCAGTTTGCATAACAATTACAGAAAGGGTCTCTCAATACAGAGCCGACACTAGGAAATCTTGAAGAGCTTGACGAGATCCAGATTCACCCTCAACATGCAAATCATAAGGCACAGATTGGAGCTAACTTAGATCCCGAGCTACGAGCCGAATTGATCGAATTCTTGAAGAGGCGACACGATAATTTTGCATGGTCTCACAAAGACATGACGGGAATCGACCCCGAGTTGATTACTCATGAACTCCATGTAGATCCAGAATACACCACAGTCAGGAAAAATAGAAGGAAGTACACCCCAGAAAGAAATCGAATCATTGATGAGGAAGTTCATAAATTGTTGCAGAATGGAGCTGTCAGGGAAGTTCAGTTTCCAGAGTGGCTTGCCAACTTGGTTGTTGTCAGAAAGAAGAATGGAAAGTGGCGAGTGTGCATCGACTTTAAGGATTTGAACAAAGCCTTTTCGAAAGATTCATTACCTCTACCTCACATAGATTCGATGGTTGACGCTACAGCTAGGCATGAACTATTGAGTTTCATGGATGCATATTCAGGCTACAATCAAATCCTCATGCATCCAGGCGACCAAGAGAAGACAACATTTATCACCAACCGAGGTATATACTGCTACAAGGTTATGCCATTCGGCCTGAAAAATACCGAGGCTACATATCAACTTCTGGTCAACAAGATGTTTTCGAAGAAAATTGGAAAGACTATGGAAGTGTATATAGACGACATGCTGGTAAAGTCTTCAAAATATGAGGAACATCTAGGGCACCTAGAAGAAGCCTTCAACATAATGGACAAGTATGGGATGAAGTTGAACCCTACAAAGTGCGCATTTGGCGTCGCTTCAGGGAAGTTCTTAGGATATGTTGTCACTCGACGTGGAATAGAGGCGAACCCGGATCAGATTAAGTCCATCCTTGCAATCCCTTCACCTTCGAACCCAAAGGATGTCATGCGACTAGCATGGAGGATAACGGCACTTAACAGGTTCATCTCAAAGTCTACAGAAAAAATCTTTCTATTCTTCTCAGCCTTAAATAAGGCGAACAACTTCGAGTGGACTCCAGCCTGTGAAGAAGATTTGGAAGGACTTAATCGATATCTTACCTCCCCACATTTGCTATCAAAACCACTCGACAATGATAGGCTTTTTCTCTACTTGGGTGTTTCGGAACAAGCTGTCAGTGCAGTCCTAATCAGAGAAGAGGATGGGGCACAACTCCCAGTCTACTACGTAAGTAAAGCACTACTGGGAGCAGAATCACGCTACCCACTAATGGAGAATTTGGTGTTCGCTTTGATAACAGCAAGCAAGAAGCTTCGACCCTACTTTCAGGGGCATCCAATCATGGTATACACTACGTATCCTATGAGAAGCATACTCCATAAACCGGAGTTGTCGGGGAGATTGATGAATTGGGCAGTTGAACTTGGGGAACACGACATCACATACCTGCCCAGGACTGCCATCAAATCTCAAGCCTTAGCGGACTTTGTAGCCAAATTCACCCCTAGCCTACTTGCTGCAACTGAAACAGAAGTCTGTTCTATCCATTCAACCATTCCATGGAAACTTGCAGTCGACAGATCCAGTAACAAAAAAGGTTGTGGCCTGGGGATAGTGATCATCACTATAGAAGGCGACATACTACAACAAGCAATCAAGTGAGGTTTTAGAGTCACAAACAACGAGGTTGAATATGAAGCGTTGATAGCATGACTAACCTTGCCCAATGAACATGGAGCCAAAAAGATAGAATTAATGTCTGATTCGCAACTGATTGTCAATCAGTTCCAATGATCATATCACACAAGAAATCCACATATGGCATCCTACTTGCAAAAGGTGAAAGATATTCAGTCGACGTTTAAGGAACTCATTATAACCCAAGTCCCAAGAAGCGAGAATTCCCAAGCGGATGCATTGGCCACCCTTGGTTCAACTATGCAAGGAGACAAACCACGATCAATACCAGTAGTGTACTTGAATTGGCCAGCAATTTAGAAAGAAGAAAAAAAGGTCGCCTCAATCAATTTATCCGACTCGTGGATGACACCAATAATCAGGTATCTACAAGAAATCGAACTCCCATAAGACAAACTCCAGGCCAGAAAGATCCAGAGGAAGTCTGCAAGATTCACTTTATTCGACGGTCAGTTGTTAAAGAGATCATTTTTCGGACCCTACCTGAGATGCCTCACTCATGAAGAGGCGCAACATGTGTTGACAGAGCTACACGAAGGGGAATGTGGGAATCATTCCGGAGGAAGAAGTTTGGCACTACGAGCCCATTCGACAGGCTACTACTGGCCTACGATGAAGACCGACTTTGCAGAATTCACTAGGAAGTGTGAAAAATGTCAAAGGTATGCTCTAGTCTCACACCTCCCACCAGAGAGACTTAATCCCATCATATCTCCATGGCCGTTCATGAAGTGAGGAATAGACATCGTTTGGAAACTTCCAACCGCCCCAGGACAACGAGTCTACATACTCGTACTTACGGATTACTATTCTAAGTGGATCGAAGCTGAACCGTTCGCCAGGATACGCGACAAAGAGGCACATACATTCATCTGGAAGAATATTATATGACGGTTCGGTATACTGAGAGAAATTATGACTGATAATAGTTCACAATTCATCAGCCATCGTTTTCAAGATTTCTGCAAGAATTGGGGCATAAAGTTAAGCTTTTCAACCCCACACTTCCCACAAGCTAATGGCCAGGCCGAATCGTCTAACAAAACAATATTGAAAACTTTGAAGAAAAGATTAGAGAAAGCTAAAGGTGCTTGGGCAGATGAACTCCCGGAGGTATTATGGTCTTACAGAAACCCCATTTTATCTGGCATTTGGTATGGAAGCAGTAATACCAAACGAAGAAACCATCACATCCCACGCTCCCAATGGCTCGATGAGGAATCGAATCGAAAACTTTTGAATTTAAGCCTCGATACAATTGATTAGTGAGTGACCGAACTTCCATTCGACTGGCTGCCCATCAACAGAGGATGGCCAGATACTTTGACAAAAATGTCAAGAGCGGAACTTTCAAAGAAGGAGATTGGGTCATACACAGAGTATTCCAGAACACAAAGGAGGTTGGAGATGGTAAACTGGGACCAAACTGGGAAGGTCCATACCTCATCACCAAAATCGTTGGGAGATGAGCCTACAAGATACAAACCATGGAGGGAACACTCATTCACAACAGTTGGAACACCATTCATCTTAAGCGATTCTACTGGTAATACATGCCATACTTAGTTGTCTTTCAAAGTATGAAATAAAGATTTGTTATTTGCAAAAGTTCATTCGACGTTGAAATAAAATTCATCCATTAGAAAACTCTGTTTCCATTCGACATAATTGTTGTATTATACAAAATATTAACAAAAAAACCTAAGTACATTAGATTAGTTATGTGTTCTTAAACTTATGGAGCACTAGCTGGTTCTTCTTCAGCAGCCACGAGAGCACTAGCAGTGACATCTTCTTCCCGAACATCAGACTCAACACCCATCGGTCCAACATCCCCTCGTTCCTCCACTTGACATTCAGACACTACCATATCGACTTTGGGGACTGCGACCTCTTTATCCTCATCTTTCTTTGATTCCACTTCTTCACCCTTTTCTTCTTCACCGTCCTCAGTCGACAAGGAATGCCCAGACGCAAATCTTTCGTATTCACAAATCCACTCTCTGGCTTCCATTCGACGTGCTTCCCAACAAGATAATCCTTCATTAAATCACTTCTATCTTTCAACATGGATTCGAAGGCAATTCCCTCCAACTGCTCAAGTAACTGCTCATTTTCCTTCTTTAAGTTATCAAAGCCCTGCTTGTAGGCTTCGATTGCTGCTTCAGACATTTCTTTCTCCATTTTGAGCGTAGCTTTAGCCTCATTTAGCTCATTCTCCAGTCCATTCCCCTATTCTCAGAAGTGTCCAACCCGGACTTCAAATCCGATGCTTCCTTCCTCACCACAGATAAGGTTTTCTCCAATTCCCTAATCCTTCTCTGACTCGACTCGGCATATTTTTGCATGTACAGGCTGCATTCCAATGCTTGAAAAATTCCAAGTTAGAAATCATTCGACCAGTAATTGAGGAAATATAAAGAAAATCTTAAGTATACGTACTTGATAGTTTAAAGTTGTTGCTTTCTTCATTGCTTCAATTGGGCCTATCGTTGTTAGTCTCGCTACACTAGTATATTCAGAGAGGATGCAAGATGACGATGTAATACTCACTCGACAAACTCCAATATTCTAGGATTCGACCAGCTCCAGCCGCCCCAAATATACCCTCACCCCTCACAAAGAAATAATCTGATTACCAATTTCCCCTATCGTTTGTTGAGAGCCCAGTTATCAGGTGTTTCTTCATTTGGTGAAGAAACAATGTGTATCTTCCATTCTCAGTCAGATACTCATTTAGGTAGTACGAAAATAACACGCCCCTCACTTCAAAGAACACCCCTAGCTCAAAAGCCAAGCACTCAATCGACAATAAAATTCTCCAAGTGTTAGGCATCAATTGAGATGGAGTAATCTGGAAGTGATCCAAGACCTTCCAAACTAATCTTGGAATGGGAAACCTTTATCCATCTGCGAAGGGTCGTTCATAAAACCTCATCCACCCTGGGACTTTGAAATCTATTCTTTCATTCAACAGAGGTAGTCTAAGTTCTAATGTATTGGGGAATATATATTTACACCTGATTTCCCTCAATGGTACTTCTATCACTCGACTGGCAGGATTTTTGGTTAATAGGTTCGTTGGTTCACTAGTACTGGGAACCCCACTCGACTCTTCAATTGCTGGGAAGACCCTAAGTGAAATTGCCTCGGTTGGACCTCATGAGACAACTCTGCAACCGTTATTAATCCTGTCTCAATTAAATCTTAATATGACCAGTTTCTGTATATTTCTTCCCCTCTCGATTCACTAGAAGATGACTCGACAAACCTATCAATCTCAGCACCTAGACTGCCTAAAGATTCTTCACTCGACATTTTCCAGACGAAAAGCATACAAACACAAGACTTCTCACAATTCTATTCTTTAAAGATCAAACTCTAACCCAACCCTCAAACACAATTTCAATAATAAGTCTATAATTTAAAAGATCAAATAGCCTATTTTACCTAAGAACATTTTGAATCTACACTATGAATGTTTAAAGATATTGAAGAACATAAGATGGGTTTTGAAGAATACCTTGAAGAGCTTGAGAGTTCTCTCTACTTGATGGCTGAAGTGAGATTTTACGAATGAGCTCTCAAAACTCTCTTCTATACTATCCTTTTTGGCGCCTCGAATTCCTGCCAAAAAATACCTCGAAACTTGCGCTAGGGTTATATTAAATGAGTAAAGAAGAACCTAGAAAATGGTTAAGTCTCATCATGCTACAGGGAAATCCTTCAGAGATGTCGACTGAAAGAAATTAAGGACCTTCACGGTGAGACACGACGGGACACTATCTGCGGGCTTATGTCGTGTGAATTGACTCCTGAACCTTCATCTGGTTCAGTCGACCGGGGACATCCCCCAAAGGACTCATGTCGAATCAATTGAAGACATGGACCTTCCTCAGTCCATACGACAAATGTCGAGTGAAATGACTTATGAACATTCATCTGGTCCAGTCGACCGGGGACATCCCCCAAATGACTTATGTTGAGTCAATTGAAGACATGGACCTCCCTCAGTCCATACGAAAAATGTCGAGTGAAATGACTCATGAACCTTAATCTGGTTCAGTCGACCAGGGACATCCCCCAAAGGACTCATGTCGAGTCAATTGAAGACATGGACCTCCATCAGTCCATACGACAAATGTCGAGTGAAATGACTCATGAACCTTCATCTGGTTCAGTCGACCGGAGACATCCCCCAAAGGACTCATGTCGAGTCAACTGAAGACATGGACCTCCCTCAGTCCATACAACAAATATCGAGTGAAATGACTCATGAACCTTCATCTGGTTCAGTAGACTGGGGACATCCCCCAAATAACTCATGTCGAGTCAATTGAAGACATGGACCTCCCACAGTCCATACGACAATGTCGAGTTAAATGACTCCTGAACCTTCATCTAGTTCAGTCGACCGGGGACATCCCCCAAAGGACTCATGTCGAGTCAATTGAAGACATGGACCTCCCTCAGTCCATACGATAAATGTCGAGTGAAATGACTCTGTAACCTTCATTTGGATCAGTCGAACGGGGACATCCCCCAAAGAACTCATGTTAAGTCAATTGAAGACCTGGACCTCCCTTAGTCCATACGACAAATATCAAGTGAAATGACTCCTGAACCTTCACCCGGTTCAATCGACCGGGGACATCCCCCAAAGGACTAATGTCGAGTCAATTGAAGACATGGACCTCCCTCAGTTCATACGACAATTGTCGAGTGAAATAACTCATGAACCTTCATCTGGTTCAATCGACCGGGGACATCCCTCAAAGGACTCATGTCGAGTAATTTGAAGACATGGATCTCCCTCAGTCTAAAGGACAAATGTCGAGTGAAATGACTCATGAACCTTCATTTGGTTCAGTCGATCAGAGATATCCCCCAAAGGACTCATGTCGAGTCAATTGAAGACATGGACCTCCCACAGTACATACGACGATGTCGAGTGAAGTGATTCCTGAACCTTCATCTGGTTTAGTCGACCGGGGACATCCCCCGAGAACTTATGTCGAGTCAATTAAAGACATGGACTTCTCTCAGTTCGTACGACAACATCGTGTGAATTAGCTTTGAGCCTTTGACAAGTTCAGTAAGTAAGCACCCCACACCCTGTTTTCATTCGACAATAATACTCTCCAAGTCAATGACTTCTAGACTTAGAGAGTATGAGACAAACTGTACGGACCAAATTTGGGCCCAAGGGTAAAATTGATATTTCACCTCTAGGCTAGCCACAAAACCCAAAACCCACTAATAAGTCCAGTTTGAGAATCAATATTGGGTCGAGAGACCTCACAAGCCTAAGCCCATTGTCACTGAGAAACCAGATCAAGATGGCCTACAAACTCATCAGTTACCAAGTTGGAAAAATGCCTAAGCTTATAAACCCCTCCATTGAATTGACTGTTATAAAGGTTCCAACGGGCAGAAGAAGAATAAATGACCCTACCTCAAATGACTTATAAAAGGAAAAGGTCTTGGCTTGGAGAAGGGGGATTCAGTGCTTTAATATTTCACCCTCGATTCATCAAACAGCACACCGCCCTCACGGTAAACAAACGGAGATTGAGGTAACTTCAAGCTTGTTCTTCCAATTTTCTTCACGTCCACATTACTGACTTGGGCGTCGGAGAGCCTACGGCATCCACCACACCAGTGGGCAGTAATCCCCGCTCATCCTACCCTCGTTTTGCAGGTTCGTTAGTGCTCCTAAAATTCAGATTCTCGATTGTTGACTTTAGGCGAGAACCAACATCCACAGCGTCGAAAAAAATTTCGACGAAAGTTTGGACGCTAAAGGTCCATTTTCTTGTAGTGAGTCTACTTGTTTCATCGCAAAACATTTTCTTTATTTTATGATTTTTAAGATATTTATAGATAATTTTATCAAATGTAAATTATTTTCCTTTCAATAAAATAAATTTTAGTAATTTTTTGAAAAATAACTTACCGAATACAAATCCCTAAATCATTTTACGGATTTTTTCTTCACCAAAGTTTCCATAACTTACTTCTAGGGATAAAAAATATGGACATAGTCTCAGATCCGTATGGATTCGGATCTGGGCCTGAATGTATTTTGGTGAATTCAGGTCTGTATCTATATCTGAAAAATCCAGATCTGGATGAGGTTATATCCGATCTGGATTCGGGTATACTCGATCTAGATCCGGGAATTCTCAATCGACATTCGAGTATTCCTATACCGTATCCAAAAAATCTGATTTTTTAATTTTTGTTCTCATTATATTTCTATAAAATTAATAAAATTCGGGACCCGGTCCTGAAATTTCAAACCCACGTGGATCTAGATCCAAGTATTCCCAGACCAAATTTAGAAATCTGATTTTTTGATCTTTTTTAATTATATTTATATGAAAATTAATAAAATTCTCGACTTTGGTCTCAGAATTTTGGACTCGTGTGAATCTGGATCCGGGTATACCCATTGGATTTGGAAATCTATTTTTTTCAATTATATTGTATAAAATTAATAAGATTCTGGACTTAGATCTGGGAATTTCGGACTGCATGCGTCAGGACGGGTATACCCAAATCAAATCTAGAAATCTGGATTCTTTAAATCTTTTCAATTATATTTGTATAAAATTATGGATTCGGATCTCGAAATTTTGGATCTGTAAATCTAGAATTTTTATTTTTTTTCAATTATATTTGTATAAAATTAATAAAATTATGGACTCATATCTCAGAATTCTGGACCCACGTGGATAAGAATTCGGATCCAAACTTCCTCCATCTAGATCCAAAAAAATTAATTTGGACTTGAGTATTTATGGACCCAGACCTTCAAGGTCAATGAGAATTCGAGCAGAATCCAAGTCTTTTTCCATCCCTACTTACTTATATTCACTATAAAATATTTTTCAAAAAAAAATATTGGGTGAAAATATTTTCAGGCGATAACTAACACCAAATGCAGTAAGAGATTAGGTTTATATCAATGTAATAACTTTTTATTCTGTAAGAGAAAAAACCTTAAGGTTATTAATAAAATGAAGTTGACTCTCATTCATGAAAGTTAATTAATTCACATATATGGAGTCATGTGATAGAGATTTTTGGTTTGACACAATAAAGACATGCAATCCGGCCCAAAGAGAGACGTTTATGGCTTGCAATTAAGAGAGACATAATGATAATTGAGACAAGTGATTGGGCGGTGTACACTTTTTGTTCAATACTAGATGAGTATCCGCGCGTTGTTGCGTTTTTAATTCTAAAAAAAATTGAGATTTATATTTATGCACAGAAAACCCTTCATAACAGACATTAATACAAGAACAATCGAGATTAATAAACATCATAACTATATCAAATCAAGTTGACGTAGATACTTACATGAGAGAATTACCTAAGTAAAATGAAGAAGAGGTAAATTTTCCTTTGATTCGTTCTAAAATTCAAAGCGATTATCTCATAATGTTGTACATGTATTTATATTGATAACAATAATAAATACATCACATTTAACTCAAATCACTAATTATATTAGAAAATTCATTTACTTAAATATGATAAATATATTCATTCGATCAAGTTCATTCACTTCCTAAAAATGATAAATATATTCATTAGATAAAGTTCATTCACCTACCAAATTTTTCAAATTTTTCATTAGTTAAGTTTATTCATCTATTAAATATATTTAATGTTTCAAAGTTTCAAAGTGACATGTGACAAACACTAAAGAAGATGCATGTTTCAAAATTTTAGAGTGATTTGTGGCAATACTAGAAGATAGGGGACATAAATATATGTTAGCATGAATCGAAAGCTTTTGTGTATATATTGGAAAATAATGTTCGAGCATATAAGACTCACGTTTTAAGTAATGTTGAGAAAAAATCTTAATATATATACAGTCATATTCTTATTTTTTTCACAGAATAGTGTAATTTTTTGAGTTGTATAGGCAAATGAGGTGTATGTACAAATTGGAAAAAACTGACGACCAATTGAAATTATTTTATGATGTGTCACTCGTTCACCTCTTTTGCATGAGAATTATTTCATGCAAAAGCAAACTAGCTGCTCACCCAAAACACAATTATTGACATTGAAACTTAATGAACCATTGCCCTTTTTGTGTATTTTATATTATGTCATAACTTAAAACAAAAATTAGCCATCACTTCAAATACCTATAGGCAAAATATCCATGTTTGGTCTTTCACCTGCCACATTATTATTATTTGGTTCTTTATATAGTGTCTTTTATTACATCATGATCTTCGCTTTGTAATATTAAGGCGTATTCTTCTCAGAAGATTATTACAAGCATTAAGTAATTATATTGTGCATAAGTATTAATTGATGAGAATCATAGATATTAGAAAAATATATAAACAAACACACAAAAATTAATCGTTTCGATTAGATGTATCAACAGATCCATAAAGTATATATATTCATATATATAAATTAATATATGATCCTATATATGAGTCTCCTTATGGCCATGCAAAGCAGCTAGGGTTTCGACCAACTCCTTTCATTAATTGGCTTAATTAGTCGACATTTCCAAACTTTGAAAACGAAATTAATTGATTATGTTCAGTAAATAAAAGTTTTGAGTGACAAAACTTAAAAACATTTTTTGACATGACACGTGTGTCGTTGACACTCATTTTTATCAATATTTGTTTTAATTAAATTTTCAAATATGATCCTATGTATTAATATGTGTATGCATCAAGAAAATGTATTACTGTATAATGTGTTTTAGTTTAGGGTTTGATTATCATACAATTTGAGACTGAAGAGGGTTTCGGTCGAATGGAAGAGGACGCTCCAAGTGATATGATCCAAAATTGGCTTCGTCAGATTGGTGTATTTGGGTCATTTTAGTGGATTTGGAAGATTCCTTGGGTTTCGGAGCTTGGGCCATGTATGAGACTTTATATGAAGACTTTATTATGTTTAAGTCAAAAATGAAATTAGTCTTGGATGTTCATGGGCTGCCTTAATTGATTTTCGGCTTAATTTCTGAATAGTGCATAGAAGTGGCGAGATTTGCGCAATCTTTGTATTTTGGCCATAACTTTCTCATCCGATGTCCGATTTTAGTGATTCAAGTTGCATTGGAAAGAAGACTCGTGGATCTACAACTTTGTAGTTTACGTCAAAGTCCAATTCAGAATCCTTCTTGGCCAAAATGAGGACGCAAATTATCCCTACAACTTTTATATTTATATTTTTTAAGGTTATGTGATGTTTAAGTGTTGAGCTGAACTTTAATTAAATTAGAAAGCTCATGCACGAAATTTTGAAGAAATTTATGTATTATTGGATTTATTTTACGAGGGTTTTATTATATTTGAGTAGAATTAGGGTTAACCATCTATTTAAATGACATTATTCATTGTAATTGATAATGAATCAAGAACCTTTTTCTTTTAACAAAACAAAGTGGCTTGTGTCGTCTTGAGGGAGTGGATTTTCCTTAGTTCTACGGGAAAAAAAACACTTATCAATGTGTGGCAAATATTGTGGCGCTGTATCGCTGTTCAAGATTCTCCAAATAAATAAAGAAAGGTTCTTAATGATCATGTTCCTTAAATGTTGGACTTGATCTTGGAAGGATTTTGTTCTTACAAAATCAAGATTCGCGATTCTTGGGGCTTAGAACACATGGATGGGTCTTCTTGGAATCAAACACATGGAGGTTCTTATAATTTGGTATCAGGAGCTCAGGGTTCCAAGATCAAGATTTTCTCTATCTTTATCATTTTAGGAAGTCTTTATATTTTTTTTGGTCTCTTATTTTTCATTTTGGTCAGTTTTTATGTGTTCTTATTGAGTCTTATTTGAAATAGAGTCAAAAAATAAAATAAAATAATTCAGATTTGCATTAGTTTCAAAATCTGTCCATTTTTCTTTTTTTTTTTTGCTTTTTGCTAGTTTATGGCTGAATCTTGGATGTTGTTATAATGTTCTTACATGATAATAGCACATAGGATTCAATTCTTGGAGTTTTGAGTCAATTATGGTCAAATTTGTATGTAATTTTCGGATCTGTTCAGTCATAATTTTACAACCGCGCACTGATTTTAAAATGGCTATAACTTTTGATTTAGAAGAGTTACGAGACCCATAATATATCAATTTACTTTTACTCGACGAGATCTAGTTAATTGTGCACAGTGTAAGGCCGAATGTTCTCATATCGGGTCTCGAATTCGGATCCGAATATTAGTTACGAGATTTGAGTGAGTTTCAGGTTCTGGTTTCTAATCAATTCTGAATCAGTTTGTTTGTTTAATTTGCATGTATAATTAAGGTTTAAAGGTCATTAGAGTCATTATAAAAAATAAAAAAATAATAATAATTGTAAATTTGTGCAAGAGAAATAAGAAAAATTTGATCAATTACCTTGTCTGTTAAGTTGTGTTAGGGATTGCCTTAGTGTTCCTTAATCAAAAATGAAATTTTTGGTTGAATTTGTCATTGAGTTTTGAATCTGATTTTTTTTTTTTTTTTATTTTGAGTCTTACATGATCTTTTTAATTTTTTTAGTCTTATTTTATTGTCTTGTCTTTGTCTTTGTCAAATTTTTTTGGTATTTTCTTCCTTCTTGAGTTTGTTTTGTCAAGATGGCCAATGTGTTGGTTGATATTATGGGAGATCTAAGAGATAATATCTTTCATACTATAGTATTCGTGAAAGATGGGGTGTGTAGTATGATTATTGATGGGGAACATTGGTCTAATTTAGTTACTACCAGTCTCGTGGAGAAATTGAAGTTGTCATTGCGAAACCATCCTAAGCCTTAAATGTTATGAGGTTTGCCTAATTGTGCTGAGGTTAAGGTGGAGTATCAAGTCGTGGTTGCATTTACTACTAAAAGGTTTCATGATGAGGTATTATATGATTTGGTGCCTATGTTTGATTTTCATGTATTGTTTGGTGGTTAATGAAAATATGATAGGCAAGTGTGGCGTCATGTTGAGAGGAGTAGGTACATTTATGTCACGGAGCGGAGGTCAGTGGTTCTTTCTCTTTTAACACCACAACAAGCCTATAAAGATAAATTAATAATGAAGAAGAGAAGTGAGGTTGAAAAGAGGAAAAAAAAAAGAGTTGCCGAGTGCTTAAAAATAAACTTGCTATTGATGTTGTGAATGTAAAAGAAGAAAATATGGGCATGGTAATGAGTAAGCAAGTAGTGATGAGTGAGTGTGATGCGTAGGTTGTTGCTATTGCTGAGGTGGATGACTTAGCTGTTGCTGGTGATGATAAATTTGAAGCTCAATGCATGGCTAAATGTATTGATGAAACTACATGTATAGTCGAATGTGTTGAGAGTTTTGAGCATTCAAATGAGAGTAATGAGTCGGGAAACACATGTGTAAACACGTGTGAGACTTTTATGAGTGTTAAGCATGTAGAATTTGTTGTGAAAGAGATTGAGAGTGTGAACTTAATTAGGAATCTCATTGGGGCAGTGAGTGCAATGAAAATAGATTTTGTGGAAGAGTATGGGCAAGAGGGAATAATACACAATCATTATTGTACTAATATTGACATTTTTCTTCCATGTGATTTTCTTTGTTCCAAAATAATCGACCAATTGATTTTATAATTACTATCTATGATCCGGGTACGGATTCGAGGACGAATCCTTTTCAAGAGAGGAGGAATGATATGATCTAGAATTGGCTTGGTCATATTGGTGTATTTGAGAAATTTTGGTGGATTTGGAAGATTCCTTGGGTTTCGGAGCTTGGGACATGCATGAGACTTTATATGGAGGCTTTATTATGTCTAAGACAAGAATGAAATGGGTCTTGGATGTTCATGGGCTGTCTTGATTGATTTTCGGCTTAATTTCCGAATAGTGCATAGCAGTGGCAGTATTTGCACAGTCTTTATATTTTGGCCATAACTTTCTCATCCGATGTCCGATTTCAGTGATTCAAGTTGTATTGGAAAGAGGACTTGTGGATTTACAACTTTACAGTTTACGTCAAAGTCTAATTCAGAATCCTTCTTGACCAAAATGAGGACACAAATTATCCCTATAGATTTTATATTTTATATTTTTAAAAGTTATGTGATGTTTAAATGCTAAGCTGAACTTTAATTAAATTAGAAAGCCCATGCACGAAATTTTGAAGGAATTTATGTGTTATTGGATTTATTTTACTAGGGTTTTATTATATTTGGGTAGAATTAGTGTGAGCCACCTATTTAAATGACATTATTCACTATAATTGATAATGAATCAAGAACATTTTTCTTTTAACAAAACAAAGTGACTTGTGTCATCTTGAGGGAGTGAAATTTTCCTTAGTTCTACAGAACAAAAGCTTATCAACGTATGGAAAGCGTTGTGGTATTGTATCACTGTTCAAGATTCTCCAAAGAAATAAAGAAAGGTTCTTAAGGGCAATGTTCCTTAAGGGTTGGACTTGATGTTGGAAGGATTTTGTTCTTACAAAATCAAGATTCGCGATTCTTGGGGCTTAGAACACGTGGAGGGGTTTTCTTGGAATCAAACACAAGGAGGTTCTTATCATTTAATTTGATACCAAATGATGACCTTGAAGCCACATGTGACATCTTATTGTAGTATGTCTCCTTCGTGTGTTGTAAGTACGAGTCCCAACCTGCATCCTCTTTTGTTCCTCAAGCCATCTACTGCAAGTTTCCATGTTATTATGGGCTGGACACATTGGATCTCCATGTCAGCTTGAGCTTGCAGGCTGGGGGAAAAATCTGCCACTAAGTTAGCCAATGTTTGTGACTTGATTACGGTTCGAGGCTAGTAAGTTATAGCATGTTCCCCCAGCTCGACTGCCCTCTTGATCAGTCTCCCAAAGAGCTTAAGTTTGTGGAGGATATTCCTTATGGGATAGGTAGTGTAGACTGTGATTGGATGCCATTGAAAGTATGGTTGTAACTTTCGAGCTGAAGTTATAAAGGCCAATACCAACTTCTCCAACTTAGTATAGCGTGTTTCAGCATAAAATAGTGTTTTCCATACATAGTAGACTGATAGTTCTGTCATGTTGTCTTCTCGCACTAGGACTGCGCTAAGTGCATATTCAGATATGCCCAAATAAATGTAGAGTCTCACATCATCGATTGGCTTGGAGAGAGGTGATGAAGAGGTCAAGTACTTCTTTAGTTGCTCTAAAGCTTCCTCGTAGGTTGAAGTCCATTTAAATTCCTTAGCTTTTTGTAGTGTAGAGGAAAAAAAACACTTATAAGTAGACTTTGAAACAAATTTTTTCAGAGCGGCCACTCGACCAGCCAGTTACATGACATCTTGGGGCATATTGGAGAGGGAATATTGAGTATGAACTTGATCAGATCTGGGTTGGCCTTTATCCCCCGTTAAGTAACAATGTACTCGAGGAATTTTCCAGACGACACCCCAAAAACACACTTGGTAGGGTTCGGTTTCATGTTGTACTTATTCATTATGTCGAATATTTAACTCAAATGCCTCAAATGTTCCTCCACTTTCAATGACTTTACCAGCATATCGTTAATATACACCTCCATTATTTTCCCTATCTGCTGGGAAAATAGCTTGTTGACTAGTCGCTGGTAAGTGGCTCCCGTATTTTTGAGTTTGAAAGACATTACTTCATAGCAATAGATTCCCTTATTGGTGATGAATGATGTCTTTTTATGGTCGTCTAGGTGCATATGATTTGATTGTAGCCTGAATATGTGTCCATGAAACTCAACAATTAATGCCCAACTGTAGCGTCGACCATCGTATTAATATGGGGCCGAGAGAATGAGTCTTTTGGGGAGGCCTTGTCCAAGTCGGTGAAGTCGATGCAGACTCGCCACTTGCCATTGTTTTTTCAAACTACCACTAAATTGGTGAGTCATTCGTGATACTAGACTTTAGTGATTGCTCCGATCTCCAGAAGCTTTTAAACCTCCTCATCGATGATTTGATTCTTATATGGAGCAAATTTTCTCATATTCTGCCTCACGAGGGTAGTCTGGGTCCACATAAAGCTCGTGGCTTATCAACATGGGGTTGATCCCAATTATGTCTTGGTATGACCAAGAAAAAACAGTTGTGTCTATCTCTAAAGAAGTTAATAAATTTTGACCGTAGCTTGGGCTCAAGTTAGGCCCCAATCTGAACTTTGTGATCCACCAGCTGAGGGTGGATCTGGACCTCGTCGAGTTCTTCTACTTTGGGCTGATGTTAGACATGGAACATTAAATTAGAGTGTGGAACTCTATATTATAGCTTGGAGCTATTACTACAACTCTAGAATCACTTGACCGCCTTAGTGGCCTAGAGTTGTTCATGAGTCACTTTATTATGTGATTCTATTTTAGTTTATGTTTTAATTCAAAGAAATACATTTATGTATTTAGAATACATGTATGTTTGTTGTATAACATGTATTGATGTTGGTTTTGATTTAAGTGTATTAAAGTGTTTGGAGAAAATTAGAAGTATTTAGAATTGAATTAAAGGCAAATTTATTCACTGCCAATATTTTACACAGGGCAGAGTCACGACTCTGAACACCAGCGTCACGACACTCACCTCTCTGAGCTTTGGACGTCGTGATGCTAACCCCTGCGCATTGTGACGCCAAGCTCTCGCAGATTGGGCATTCTGACTCCCAAGCCTGAGCGTCACGACGCGCCGAGAGTTGCTGCCCTTGAACACTGAAACTTCATTTTCTCCGTTCCGGAGTTTCCAGTCTCCGACTTGGTCCCCGTTTTTCCTACGGACTCATAAAAGAATATAGTATTTTATAAAATAATTTAAAAATATATCAATGCTTGATATCTACATGTTAGACCCACTTCCGCTGCGCAGGGTACCATTCCGACCCTAGGGGTCCCACATCCGCCCAACAAAATGGTATCAGAGTAGTTCTTAACCACACAACACGTGTTGCATGTTTGACATATTTTTAAATCTGTGCCTCTATAATTTTAATTTAATTATGCATAAGTTATATTGGATATACATTGCATGTTTTAAATTAAAATTTTTATTTTGACCCAAGCATGTTAATGACTTGATTGTCATAAATCTATCATGATTAGTTGAATACTTTATTTTAAGTAATAATATTAATAATATTGGATCATTATTGGATGGTCCGTTTTGTCAATACAGAGATAAATGAGTTCTTACTACTTTTTCCTAATACCGTCATTATTGTGAGGGTATAATTTCTCAGAACTTAGGTCGCTCTTATAAAACATTAGATGTAGCGTGATGAGTTGAAGTAGTCACCCAATACCATAATTATTATAAAGGTGTACTTACAAAGCTCATTAGTGTACATTGACAAGTATACACCTGGAGCACGTCTTAATCCAATACCGTCATTATTGTGAGGATAAGAAACGATTCATTACCAAACTTAGGAGTCACATGAATGTGATTGACCTTGGAGGTCTACCTAATGAGTTTATGAAAGCCAATACCGTCATTATTAGGAAGCTGGAGTAAATATAGTAGGATCCACTCCCAGCAATGAAATTTTGATTTTTAAATTTCTATTTTCCCGTTAAGGGAGATTACGAAATTACGTAAAGTAGTGGGAGAGCACTAAGAGATTTAAAATCCATAATTGTATTAGTATTTTTATAATGAAATGAAAAATGTTCTACAAGTGTTTAATTATTGTCTTGTAGATGGCTGTCGCATATCCATTAGCGTGACTTTTCGATTCTAATAAATTGAAAGGAGTCGAGAACTATTTTGAATGAGAAATGAACATCCGCCTTGTATTAGAGTCAGAAAAGTTGAGCTATGTGACGATCAATCCATTGCCTGTTGAAATCGATCTTGATTCCACTCTCGAAGAGCGAGGAACTTTTGAAAAATGGAAGGATGATAACTTAAGGGTGAAATCCTACATTTTAGGATCGATGATTCCAGATTTGCTCAGACAGTACATAGAGGTACCTGATGTTTAGAGCATTATGAGAACACTCAAGGAGTTATTCGAAGCAAATCAAGAATTTGAATGATATCAGAGATCTAAGGAATTGTTCTATATTACGCTTAAGGATAGAGGAGCGGTTAGCATTCATGTTTTGAACATGATAGACTAGATCCGATATTTGGAATGACAGGGCATAATGATCGATGAACTGCTAGGTCGAAATTTGATTATATCTTCTTTGCATGGTACTTGCGCTGGCTTTGTGTTAAATTTTCATATGCATTCGATGCAAGCCAATTATGAAGAACTTCAAAACATGTTACACATAATGGAACAAGATTTGAAGAAATGCAATCTCACTTTACACCTCCATGGTGGAGAAAGCTCTTCAAATACTTATATAAGGTTGAAGAAAATAAAAATTAAAAAGAAGAATATATCAAAGAGAAACTCCAAGAAGCACAAAGCTGCAAGATCGCATGTAGCTCGTGATGCATGTCTACATTGCAAGAGGTCTGGAGACTGGAAGAAAGATTGTCCAGATCTGAAAGGAAAGGCATGACCCTCAGGTATGCTTTGTATTTTTCCTATTATTGCAAATAATGGATGGGTGTTAGACACCGCTAGTCCCACTCATATTTGCAACTCCATGCTTGTCATGAGGGTTAAAAGAAGGCTGAACAAATGGGAGATCCAGCTTAGAGTTGGAAATGACGAGACATTGGATGTCAAAGCCATAAGAACATTTGTTCTAGATCTCCCTAATGGATGTAAATTATTATTACATGAATTTTATTATGTACCCTCTCTAATCAGACAGATAATATCATTACCGATATTGGATACAGATGGATATAAAATAAATATTAAAGATGATGTTTTATGTTTTTATGATAAAGACAATTATTTGATATGTGAATGTTCTTTATCTAACGTTCACTATGTTTTGGAAACATATCGAGATGTCTTTAATGTTGAGGAAAATACAAGTAAAAGATTTGAATTAAATAATACTGAATTATGGCATATGAGATTGAGCCAATATGTGTTAGACGTCTATCAAAATTGATAAAGGATGGTTTGATCGAAGATCTTACCTTAGATCCTTATATAATTTGTGAGTCATGTATCCAAGGGAAAATGACAAAGGCCCAATTTCTTGGTGTTGGACACCATGTTGATGATTTATTAAAGCTAATACACAGTGATGTGTGTGGTCCATTAAATCACGCCGCTCATGATGGTTCAACATACTTCTTGACTTTCACGGATGATAAGTCAAGATATGGATATGTCAATTTGATGAGACATAAATCAGAAACATTTGAAAAGTTCAAAATATTCTGAAATGAATTAGAAAAACAAACCGGAAAATTATCAAGTGCCTTCGATCAGATCGATTTGATGAATTCATGAGTGACTAATTCAGAAGTTATTTATGGGAGAATGAGATTCTCGCCTAATATAGCCCATCAAGTACTCCTCAACACAATGATGTGTCTGAGCGGAGAAATCATACTTTATTGGATATGGTACGATCTATGATGAGCTATACATATCTTCCAAATTACCTTTGGGGTTATGCTTTACTTACTGTTGCCCACATACTTAAAAGAGTTTGATCGGTGAAATCACTCACGTAACGCAAGCGCACATATCGTTCAAGTAGTATAAAATATATCGATCCCACGAGGACTTAATACCTAGGCTATCAATTTGTGAAGCTAAATGTTTACAAGTATCTAATAAATTGGTTGTTTGATTGGATGGTGATTTTAAACTAAAGACAAGTAAATAAACAATGCAAATGTAAATTAAAGGAAAATTCAATATTATTAAATTATCTAGGGTTGTGAATCCTTCCAAAATCTTTTAAAGATGAAGTGGTTATCTCACGTTTGTGCAATATATTGGTTTATTAACCTGAAACACAAAAATATGCAAAAGCCTCTGTCGATGGTCAAATGCAAACACCCAAATAACCCAAATAATCATATGTCTATGTTAACCAAGTTACCTGAATTCATTAAGATTAAGTTCCAATTGTGGCTACCCCCGCCCGACATGTATATGTCTATCTTGTAAGGAAATCTACCAAGGGTCACCATGCCCCGAGGTGAGATCGTGAGCTATTGAGTCTAAGGCTGAAACCTAAAATTCCTTCGTCAAGTTTATTTTAAATTTACCAGATCAATCTTATTAATGGCCAGTTAACAAGAAGTATTAAGCTTAAGTCTCAATAAATAAACTTTTATATTACCCAAGTCATAAAATAACCCCTTATAAACCGGTGATATTGGAATTCATCACAACCCCAGATATGGTATTTAGTTACAACACATATCTAGGACTAGTAAAAACATAAATAAACTAAATGACATAAAGTAAAGCTTGGAAATTAAAAAAGGTAAAAAAAACTATAAAGAAAATGCTGGGGTTAGAGGATCCACTTTTATTACTTTTATTTTAGATATCTCTCTTATTATAATATATAAAATTTACATGACATATAGGCGGTATCATGATTAAGTCAGATTTATGATTAATTCCAACCGACCATAAAGGCGGTATCCCATTAAGTCAGGTTTTAAATAGTTTATATATTATAATTAAGGGAGATTAATCTAAATATTAGTAATAAAAGCTTTACCCTTCACCCCAACAGAGGGGAGTTACCTACTCATACTGAAAAGTAAAAATAAAGACTGAAAAGTAAAGTAAAGAAAATAACTATTGCGTAAAAAAAAAAATTAAATACAGAAAGCTGTAAATAAACAAACAAGATACAATCTTCTTAGTATTCTTAAGGAAATTCCCAGATGAAGGTATGAATTTTCCTTCTGATTTCAGCTTCAATTTATAGGTAAAATTTTACCTCGCGAGTCGCGACGCAAACCACTTGCGCGTCGCGATGTGCCGGTGATTCAACAGGATCTTGGCATGTGGTTTTCGCCAAAATAATTGGCTTGGCGTCGCGACGCGAAAAGCTGTGCGCGTCGCGACACGGACGTAAGCAATGACGTGTATTTTTGGCAGCATGGGATGATGACACGTGGCCGGCACATGTTAGTAAGATTGTTGTGTTGTTGACACGTGGCAGGAGTATTTTAGCGGTCGCGACGAAGAAGTGTTGCGCGTCGCGACACAGAATTCCAATTTTACCCCTTTTCATCCGATTTTCACCGTTTAAGCCCTGATTTAATCACAAAGAGTCCTGTTATTTTTTTTATCTATAAAATAACACAAAAAACATTAAAATATTCACAAAAATCAAGAAACTAGACAAAATATTAAGTAAAATGGATGATAAATATTGATATATTTACCGTATATCACACCCCTAAACCTAACATTTTGATAGTCCTCGAGCAAAACAACAAAATAAAATACAATAAATTACTTTAAAATAAAATTAAACTAAGCCACTTTCGTAGGGATCACGGTTGCATTTAGCGTATGCAACAAGCCTTTAAATCCATGGGTGTCCCTAGTGGACGAGTTGTAGTCTCGTGAGGGCTTACAACAACGATACCCACAAACGTTAATCTAATGCACACAAAAACAAAAAGACAAAAGAAAATAGAATAATCAAGTTAGTGACTAAACAAGTGAAACTTCTTATCCAAGTTAATAACTGTTTTCTTTCTTTCTAAATTACCAAATAAGAAAATTCTCCTATTATTTTTACCATTCTCCATATACACAACCAACAAAGTATTAATTAACGCATTGTGCCCACAATATTCATAAGTGTAGTTGAAAATAGAGTAATATTTTTGTCCTAAAGTTATATCAGAATTCACACATTTTAGTAATGGAATTTTTTTTCTGATTTTTTAATTAATTAATTTATTTACAATATCTTAAATCCATGTAGCGAGCTTTAGGTCAGTGACTCCCAAGCCAGTTGGCTTTAGGGCACTAGGTGTTAAGACACCCTTACAAACTTAATTACTCGGATTTCAGATATCTCTCGCTCTTTTTTTTATAACATATTCAATCCATGTTGCGAGCTTTAGGCCAGTGACTCCCAAACCAGTTGGTTTTGTTGGACAATTATGACCCATAGCGTCACTATTTGTACAGATCATGGTGTTGTTGTACAAATTAACTATGTGACAAAGGAGATTGCACTCTTATCATTTGTGATTAGATCACCTAGATATATAAATGATAGGAGGTCCTTATGATTTGTTCCTGGATTGAGAATGATATGAGACAGTATCAGTCCACGAAGGATAAATCATTAAATATCCCTAGTCAGAGTATTATCGAGATTGGACATCGATAAATACGTAAAAGACTAGTATTACACTTGTGCGAGTTGTGAGGGCACAACATCATAGTTCTCATATATTTGGGTATAGGGTACTCATGCAAGTGTAATAGGAGGTTGTGTTTTACCGATGGTACGGGAAACAACTTCGCTCTGGATAGACCCCCTCGGAATTCCATTGGTAGTATGACTATGTGTCTATGGAAGTCCGAAATCAGGGTATGTGTATTTGGTCTTAACCTGAGACTTGCACCGCTAATACTTGCGACAATCAATATACTTTGGTTTTGGTCGTCCAGGGCTTTAACCAGTTTCTGTGTACGCCTCTTCTGGGTATATCGAGAATCGTAGTGTGTTTGGTGTGATGTCAAGACGGAAGTATCACTCCAGTCATAGTGGAGATGATGGTCACGTAGGATACGGGACTAGTTCTCTTAAATGCTGCAACTATCGGGATATTATGACAAGGTCATGTATATCCGATTATAGAGACTAGTTACCAGACATCCGACATGTGCTTCGTACGGGGCAGACACAATTCCATCCCCAGGCCTAACACGTGATCATCCGATACTGGATCGACATACACAATACTACGTATACTACGCCTGATATAGATCCTTTATTCCTGTAAGGCTATTTCTGGAGAATTGGGTAGGCATGGCGCTTTGCTAGAAGCCAACATTGTCTTGTAAATCGGTATAAACGTAGTACATGGTACTTGTAAGGGTTATTAGGGGGTGAGTTCGGTAACGCAGCGGAAGCGATGAAAATCAGATTTTCAGATTTCAAAACTTTATCTCGGATTAATTAAATAAACATATTTATTTAATATTCCAATAATCAAATTATGAAATAAAATTCAAATGAATCATATTCAAGTGAATTTACCAAAATACCATTGCTTTGTATTTTTGTCCATTTTAGTCCGAAATTGATCCAATCAATTTTGAATGATTCTAAATCATTTCTAAGATGAACTTATGATGCTCAAAACATCAAAACACCAAAACAACCAAAATCCCCAAATTCCTTATCCAAAGCCGAGAGCACCATTTGGGCTCCAATTTGTGCATTTTGCACTTTCATGCTTCAAGACACATCCAAATGATATCCAATCAACATGAAACTTTATATGCATCATATACACACATAAATACACAACATATATGAAAACCCTCAAATTTGGAATTAGTCATGTAACCTAATTTTTCAATTTCCACAAATTGGACAAATTAGACCAAATACATTAAATCAATTACTTCAATCATCATTCTTCCATCCAATCCAAGTCTCAACACAATGAAACAACTCAAGATTAAATCTAGGTCATTTAAGAGTGGGTCAATAACTCTAGATTAGCAACATGGTTTCAAAAACCTTAAAAGAAAGTTTACAACTACAATAGTCACAACCTTCCTTCACCATACATGCTCAACACTTCTATCAAACTTTCATCAACAAAAACACAAAGAAATAAAGAAAGAAATAATCTAAGAACATCACATGTTGAAGCCTAGAACCTAAGGAATAATTTCCTCTCTAATAGCAAGTTTGAAAAACTTACTAAATTCCAAGCTATCTTTGATATGTCTTTCTTTTCTCAAGCTTTCCTTAGTTTTCTTCAATGGAGTTTATTTGGTAAAGTGTATTAGGTTAAGTGTAAAGTGAAATGAAAATCAATATATACTTGTAACAAAAGTGCCTTGGCCGAAATTCACCTTAGCATTTACAAGTTTTGTAATTTCAATTTCATTTCAAATTTAATGTTATCAACTTGCATAAATATCTTAATACAACTTTATTAGATATTTATTTAAGTCAACAAAAGCAACTAACATCATTTACTTTATATATCCTAATGTAAAATATTTATATTTTAATTAATTTAATCATTTAACAATTAAATAATTAATTAATTAATCAAATACAAATATATTAAATATATGTATAATATTTACATTAAATATTAAAAACATATATTCATTTAGGATATAAGTCAAATAACTCATTTTGACTATTAATTAATGTGTATTTAAATTAATCAAGTATTAAATGTAAATACACAATAATTAGGCAAATGACTATCTAGTCCTTTTAGCACGTATCTTGCGTTTAACCTTTAAACGACTTTATAAATAATCAATATTATTTATTAATGTTGCTCTAGTGCTCTACGAGTATGTTTCATTATTGAGACTCTCTAGATTCAGGTATATCCGTCACGAAATCAAATTTCATGTCCATAATCTATCCACTCGTAGATTATGACGATCACGGATAATCTCGCTGAACCATACAGGTCGAGGTCATGGAAAATGTATAATTCCTCCGTCACAGGTATCCGGATAAATCCCAGAGATATAGATGTAAACGCCAAATCTCTATCGGGATTATCCAGTCGACTATTCCATTAGCAATCTCAAAAAGAATGTTTAGAACTAGCTTCTAAACTTTACCACGGGCCCATGGTTTTATCTGATTGCTAATCATATGGACTACCTATGCTCTGATACACAAAACTGACGGATCCTATCTTGATACACATAGGACACCATGAGGATCTGTCTACACCCAACGAACAGGCGGAGGTCTGATCTAAATAGATCGGTGACGTGACTGCTGTTTAAGTGTAGAAGATGTCTCATGTGCCCACAATGGCATCTCAAGTCTAAGAATCACAAGTGCTACTCAACCCAAGAAGATTCTTATTGACGCTGGTGTACCATCCATTAAGAATTTTCGGTGAGTCGTTCAGTGTTTATCCGCTATAAACACCTACACGTCTATACTAGTCTCCAAGACTAATGGTTCATTGAGAAACCATTGGAATCATATATTCCAGTATACGACTTGTACCGGTCTCAACGGGTTTACTATACTGACCGAGTAGTGTAAACCTTGACCAGGAACTGTCTGAGAATGACAACGTCATGATACTTCTCAATGTCCGTTGCGACGCTTTTGCAACTGTATCATGACTAATCATTCTCCGGTCATTACGTCTTTACCATATAGAAACATAGATTATATTATAGAAACTGTATATATTATTCATAATAATAATGTTTTACAGAAGTATTTAACAGTAATACAACCGGGAATTGGCGCTCTGAGCACCAACCCCAACAGTACTTACGTATTCGGATAGTCCGACGACCGAATTTACTGCCAACATATCCAGGGATCTCATGGGTCGCTTCCCAAAGATTCACCGATGACGTATGACTCGCACTCTAAATTAATCTGGGATTAATAAGAAGAGAGAGAAAGTTAATCTGGGATTAATTACAGAGATATTTTATATGGGATAAAATATCAATTAAAAGAGAGATAACGATTAATTTGGAATTAATCGATTAATTAATATATTCGATATATTAAATGAAATTAGATTTTGACGCGGAATTAAAATTAGATTTTAATTCGGGCGAACGAATTAATTTAGAATTAATTTGTTAGCGATGTGAATAGTAATTATGCTTGGCATGATTATTTAATTAAATTAGATTTAATTACGTCGCAACAGAAAATCATTAATTTAAAATTATCGAACCTGAGCCCGAGATTATTTGCAAGCGCATTCGCATTTCGAATTCAAGTGCGGCACGCAAATCAAATCATGCATCAAATCACTAGTCTTATCTAGCGTCACATCATTCGTCAATCAAGTGATGGATGTCTTTCACTTTGAGTGATTGACGCCAGTCACTATTCATGATTGATGTGAGTTGATGTTGGTGCTTGGAGCTCAAAACTTGGAGGCAAATGACCGAAACCAGTGAGCTGCACACAGCCACTGCCGTGAGCTGCTACAAGGGCAGAAAATCCATTTTGTTCGTTGCCGCGTCGCTCAACCGATCGATGTGAGTATTCCGCAACTTCATCGTTGTTATTCACAAATATTTTCATGCTTGTTTATGATCTTGGGACCTTAGCTAAAACCAACAATGGCATCAAGAGCAAGGTTAAAGCATGAAATTGATTAGGGCTTAAAATTTGGGTAAAATTGATTTTGAGCATGTATAATGAAATTGGATGAATTAGTATGCTTAAATGAGTTTTAATTGATTATTGATTGGATCAATTTGATGAAATTGTGTTTGGAACAAATTTCCCCAAATTTTTTGGTGTTGGCCGAATACTAGTATGCCCTAAATTCTTGGTAATTTTTGTTTCGTTAATCATTGGATGACTTGAAACGATTGAGGATGTTGATTTAATGTCGATTGTGGAATTAATTGGATTGAAACCGAATCAGACATAAAATTACCTTCCAAAGCCGAGAGTTGTATAGCATGTTTGGGTTTGATTTTTGATGAAATGTGTTGGACATGTTTTGTTGTAATTGAGCATGATTGATTGTGTAAATTAATGTTTTAGAATTGTTATTTTGGGTAATTAATTATGTAATGCACTTTGTTTAATTAAATTAAGAATTTGGAATTTGGTAATTTAATTGAATTGGGCTAATTTTGGAAATTGGGCTTGAAATGTTGTTATTGGGCTTAGTTGTACTAAGTTGGGTTTAGGCAAAATTGGTTGGATCCAATTGGGCCCAAAACCGCATCCATAAAGCCCAAATGCGACTAATGGACCTTTAAAGTTTAATTGGGCTTAATGGGCCAAAATTGATTTATGGGCTTATGGGGTAACTCCCGAATTGGACTTTGGTTATCGGTTTGACCCGAGTTGACCAAAAGTCCACGCCTTAAGAAATTAATTAAAAGCCCATTGGACTTTAATTGAATTGACGTTGGACGTTAATCGGGCTTTGAGACCCGTAACGATTAAATTTGGAATTTAAGTCGTATAGGTTCGTTAATAAAGTGTGATATTTAATTTGGAATTAAATAATGAGTTAATATTAAATACATATTAAATTAGATTTAATGATGTAGTTTAATTTAATTCGAGAATTCGTACTTTGAGTACTTATTCGCAAAACGAGTTTGACTCGAACAAAATCAAATCGTTGTTTGAACATTGGATGGTCACTAATTATCAGATTAATTAATTTGATTAGATTGATTGATAACGTGCTGGTGTGAATACATGGTTGCGATGCATGAATAATGTATATCGGATGGATATTAGATGGGTGGGACAATTTTAGAAATTGTTGTAATAAATTTGATTTATTAATTGGACCTGCGTGTCCAGCCTTATACCTCCATATTCTTTGTATTCTCTTCTCACATATTCCCCTCAATGTAAATGAGGTTTCTTTAGAAGTGTAGTGTAACGAGTAGAAGTGATACATGTGCTAGGGGAGAGAGAAAGGGAGAGATTTGATCTAGGATCGATGTGTAAAGTATCCATCCGCATATCATTATTATTTTTATTATACGTGCTTTATTATGTGTTTAGAATGCATGTTTAAGGGTGTATGATGATGAGACCTTAACAAAGATAATAAATTGGTTGCCAATTTGCACGCGAAAAACCCTCAAACAATATTAAGCGTCTTTCCTTCCATTGAGTGATTCTCACTCAAGATCCGAGACTGGCATTGGCTTGTTGGCCAAAGTCAATGCCTTTGTCCGTCGAAGATGTGTTTGAATCACGAGAGCTTTGTTCTATATTGGTGTCTTGTCCAAGTTGTAGTTTGTTGGCCAAAGTCAAGACCACTTCTTGTCCATCGACATTGATTACGAAGCTTTCCATGGTCAATGGGTCACGCTTGACTGGGATCACTAAGTTTGTTGTGCCAAAGCCAATGCTTAGTTGATTTAGAGGAAAAAAGGTTAGGTAATACATTGGATGTATTGGCATATATAAGATATATGTTTCGGACTTGGATGTCCCCCTACCGGATCTATGAATTGGATTGGATCCAATCGATCTTAGAGATCTACCTAGTTAATTATCATACAATTTGTTGGCCAAAGTCAAGATTTTGTGATATTTAACGGGATCCTAGCCCACTAGGAAACACGGTTTCCCGAGTACTCGACAGAGGGTTAGAGGCTCGCCGAAAAATAGTAGGAGGCAAGAATTAAATTTGCAATATTGGTTTAATTACTTGCCATACGCGCTCATTCAAATATCATTCGTCAAATAAATTAAATGTTAGTTGGACTAATATTTAAATGTTGTTTTAATAAACAGTTGGACTGTATTCAAACTATTCATTTATAGTTGATTTTATAATTGGATTATAGTAATCAATATAATTGATTTTAATCTATTAAATTATAGTTGATTAAATAGTTGGACTATAGTAATCATTATAATAAATAGTACCCAAATCGTTGATTAAATAGTTGGACTATTAGAATCAAGATTAAATTGAAAGATTGACATTTAAAACATAATCTTAGGGAAAATGTATTTAAATGGTTTAATTTTCAAATTGGGAATAAAGTTTCAGGATGGTCCTGGAAAATAATAAGTTACTTTATTTGATAAAATAACATATTAGGCCTAAGCCCGGAGTTAAGCAAATAGTAGAGCATAATCTTTAGAAGATTAATGTGATGATAACTTTAGTGCTTAATCCATTATACTTACCGCAGTAGACTCCTTAATTTCTGAATCAGAACTAAGGATTAGATCCTTAAAGTATGATAAAGAAATTGAAGGATCTTCATAAATCTATACTTAGATTTTAGAAGTACTAAAATTGCAATACTTAACTCTTGGAGAGTTAATGACTATTCTCAAGGAGACCAAGTCAAACTTTGCAATTAGGCAAGTAACGCAAGGCGCACCTTACTTCGATATTCTAGAAACCCGAGGCTTGGCCAAAGGCTTCTAGAGTATTGAAAAGGACAAAGGCAAAATCATTATAATCTTTTGGGAAGATAAATGACATATCCCAAAATATCTGCCTAAATTCTGGCAAACGGGATCGCGGAAGCGTGACTGCCGTTTGGACAAGGCAGACATGAAGGAATTGAAGAACGGGCAAGGCTCTGACTTCAAATATGTTTGTCAATATTATGTTCACTACTAGTTTTAAAATTGGATTTTAAATACTTAGTGTGGAACATAAAATATATATGTATTGATGTTCAGAATCTATTTTGAACAGGATACTGACTTCAATAGAGATTTATCTGCGAATTGGAAACGGCACAAAAGTCGTTGTTTCAACCGTAGATACCTAATTTAGGAACTATTCTTCGGGTGTGTACCTAAATTTGGAAACTGTTATTATGTAACTAGTTTGACTAGATACATTATCTCCATATCAGTGTTTAACCCGCTGCGGGTGAACATTTATATTCTAGAACACTAAAGTGTTTTATTATATAAAGATGATATTGAGATAAACACATTATATGTGAATAACAGCATTTATATTTTGAATATAAATAAAATCTCAAATATATAAAATGACAAATAAATAGCTCAAACTGATTTGATCAGTTGAAACATATTGTGGCATTGTTATCTGGGACACAATCAAACAAGACTCGTATATCCATACTTTTGAAGAGTGGGTACTCGGACTGATTTGATTCTATTCAAAAAAAGTCTATGAATCTAGTTTATAGGGCAATGTGCCTATAACACTATTTACTCGGTAAAAGTTCAAGTGCCACCGATCTGTTAGCCATAGCTCATAGTGAAGCAAGTGGGCCCATGTCTAGCAAGGCTAGATGTGGATATGAATGTTTCGTGACCTTAACGGATGTGGCATCGCGTTATGGTTATGTGTCTCTTTTGAAACACAAATCGGAAACTTTTATAGTTTCGACGCGAAATAGACAAACAGATCGGCTGAAGTATTAAACCGTCACGGTAAGACCGTAATGAAAAAATACTTAAGCAATAAGTTTCTAATATACTTGAAAGAGTAAAGTATTCTTTCAAATGAGGACTCCTCCCGGAACATGTCAGTTTGACGGTGTGTCCGAACTGAGTAACCGAATTTTATTGGACATGATAAGGTTAATCATGAGTCGCTCTGAGCTACCATTTCCTTCAACGGATAAGCATTAACAGTGCAATACTTATTTTGAATAAGGTTCCATAAAATCTGTTTGACAGATCTCATATTAGATATGAACAGGAAAGAAACCGGGTTTTCTCATTCCTGATAATTTGGGAATGCTAGGCATATGTTTGGATGATACCAAACTAAAACCCAAATTGGATAAGTGCCAATTGTAGGTAATCATAGGGATACCAAAGTATTGTACTTATACAAATCACAAAGAGAACAATTTAATTGTTGCTCACCATGCGGTTTTCCTAAGAGGAATACCTATATGCAGTGGTAAGTGGGAGGATAGTAAAACTCGATGAAAATCGGAGTGATACTATTCAAGGCACCCATTCTTTAATGGAACATAAATAGTTCATCAATGATGAAACTATACCAATAATCTTCGATTACACAAGAATCGCGTGAGTTGGAGAGAGTCAGAAAACAACCTAGGGTATGGGTTTCTGATCTCACCTCATAAAGATGTTAATCTTTTGAGGTACACCAACTGACTACGTATGAGGAAGTGATACAAGGTATCAACTCCCTATTATGACAAAGTGTCATGAATCCAAAATGGATTCCATGTGAATCAACCAAGTTTGGATACTAGTTGATATACCACAAGGCATTGTGCCTATAGGTACTATATAAGTCTTCAAGGAAGACATACATGGATGGCAACATACCAACGTATAAAGCTAGGCTTTTAGCGGAAAAGTATCGTTATCAACATTAGGTTGATTACTATTCAACCTTTTACCTGTTGCCACGGTAAATCCATTTGGATAATGCTTGCAAACGCTGCATGTTTCATTTATGAAATATGACAGCTGAACGGGAAAATCACTTTCCTAAAAAGGAAACCTTTCGGAGGATGTTTACAACATCCTGTCGATTTTGTCGTACCATAACAAGCAAACAAGGTTTGCAGGTTATTCGATCAATGTTTGGATTGAAGCAGGCGTTACGTTCTTGGAATTATCGTTTTGTTGTAATCATAATGGTTTATGATTTAATTCAAAACGAAAATGATTCTTGTGTATATAAGAGGGTTAGTGGGAGTGCACTGACAGTAAATGTCCTATGAAAATAATGATAATATATGTCATTTCTTAGAAATGATATTCCCAAGATAATAATCGGTGAAAGCTTGGCTTTCGATAAAACTCTCCGAGAAATCGTACATTGAAAAATGTACGCGACCTGGTGTCTCATACGCTTTGAGCATATGGATTCACAAACAGGCCAATCCAAGTGATAGTCATTGGATTGATGTTAAGAACATCTGTTAGTATCTTAGAGAACTAAGGATGCTGTCTTAATCTGTGGAGAATGAGAACTTGAAGTGACTGGGATCACTACTGCAAGTTTCCTAAACCGATAGAACGACTATAAGTCACAAACGGTACTATACAGTTTGAATAACGGAACAGTGAGCTGTAAATCTTCCAAGCAAGATACTGTTACCGTATAAACAAAAAATGTGGGTTATTTCTGCTGCTGAGGCAGCAATAGAAGCCTTCTGGGTCCATAATAATCTAATTAAATTAGATATAATTCTGTTAGCAGCTGAGCTAGGCATCAGCACAGGCTAAAGAATTAATGGTCTCATCAACGATCCATATACATACTTCGACTATTCATCTGATTCGTTCGGATCATACATCGTGGCGATGTGATGATTATAAATCGCATCAGACGATAATAAGACAAATCCGCTGACGAAAGCATTTCTCAGCAGTTTGAGCCAACCGTACATAGTTCAGATGTAAGACACTCGAGTGACTGACTATAGGCCAAGTGGGAGATTGTTGGACAATTATGACCCTTAGCGTCACTATTTGTACAGATCATAGTGTTGTTGTACACATTAACTATGTGACAAAGGAGATTGCACTCTTATCATTTGTGATTAGATCACCTAGATATATAAATAATATGAGGTCCTTATGATTCGTTCCTGGATTGAGAATGATATGAGACAGTATCAGTCCACGAAGGATAAATCATTAAATATCCCTAGTCAGAGTATTATCAAGATTGGACATCGATAAATACATAAAAGACTAATATTACACTTGTACACATTGTGAGGGCACAACGACATAGTTCTCATATATTTGGGTATATGGTACTCATGCAAGTGTAATAGGAGGTTGTGTTTTACCGATGGTACGGGAAACAGCTTCGCTCTGGATAGACCCCCTCGGAATTCCATTGGTAGTATGACTATGTGTCTATGGAAGTCCGAAATCAGGGTAGGTGTATTTGGTCTTAACATGAGACTTGCACCGCTAATACTTGCGACAATCAATATACTTTGGTTTTGGTCGTCCAGGGCTTTAACCGGTTTCTCTGTACACCTCTTCTGGGTATATCGAGAATCGTAGTGTGTTGAGTGTGACGTCAAAGACGGAAGTATCACTCCAGTCATAGTGGAGATGATGGTCACGTAGGATACGGGACTAGTTCTGTTAAATGCTGCAGCTATCGGGATATTATGACAAGGTCATGTATATCCGATTATAGAGACTAGTTACCAGACATCCGACATGTGCTTCGTACGGGGCAGACACAATTCCAGCCCCAGGCCTAGCACGTGATCATCCGATATTGGATCGACATACACAATACTGCGTATACTACGCCTGATATAGATCCTTTATTCCTGTAAGGATATTTCTGGAGAATTGGGTAGGCATGGTGATTTGTTAGAAGCCAACCTTGTCTTGTAAATCGGTATAAACGTAGTACGTGGTACTTACGTGTTCGGATAGTCCGACGACCGAATTTACTGCCAACATATCCGGGGATCTCATGGGTCGCTTCCCAAAGATTCACCGATGACGTATGACTCACACTCTAAATTAATCTGGGATTAATAAGAAGAGAGAGAAAGTTAATCAGGGATTAATTACAGAGATATTTTATCTGGGATAAAATATCAATTAAAAGAGAGATAACAATTAATTTTGAATTAATCGATTAATTAATATATTTGATATATTAAACGAAATTGGATTTCGACGCGGAATTAAAATTAGATTTTAATTCGGGCGAACGAATTAATTTAGAATTAATTCGTTAGGGACGTGAATAGTATTTATGCTTGGCATGATTATTTAATTAAATTAGATTTAATTACGTCGCAACGAAAAATCATTAATTTGGAATTATCAAACCCGAGCTCGAGATTATTTCCGAGCGCATTCGCATTTCGAATTCAAGTGCGGCACGCAAATCAAATCAAGCGTCAAATCGCTAGTCGTATCTAGCGTCACATCATTCGTCAATCAAGTGATGGATGTCTTTCACTTTGAGTGATTGACGCCAGTCACTATTCATGATTGATGTGAGTTGATGTTGGTGCTTGGAGCTCAAAACTTGGAGGCAAATGACCGAAACCAGTGAGCTGCTACAAGGGCAGAAAATCCATTTTGTTCATTGCTGCGTCGCTCAACCGATCGATGTGAGTATTCCGCAACTTCGTCGTTGTTATTCACACATATTTTCATGCTTGTTTATGATCTTGGGACCTTAGCTAAAACCAACAGGTTTTAGGGTACTAGGTGTTAAAACACCCATACGGACTTAATTACTCGAATCTCAGATGTTAATTTTTTTTATTCCATCGCTTTTTAGATGTTTCATCCAATTAAACTAGAACACTAAATATTACAACTCATGGCCGTATGTTACCATGCATGTTGATAATACTTGTCAACTGAGTAAATGAAGATCTATTTTAGTCAGTATTATAGAGAATTCACAAAATAAATAATTCAAAACGAAATAAACAAAAATTAAATTGTTACGAAATAGGTTGAGATACGTCTTAGGAGTGGAAAATCCTTACACAGCTATCTCTTACCAATTTCACCTGATTAGTCAAGTTAAAAACACAAAAACAAAATATATATTTTTTAACATTTTTTAATTTTTTTTTGAATTTTTGACTAAAAACCACGCAAATATAACACAATGGAAAAATAAAAATAAGATACTAATAAATTATTCCCCTCCCACAAACGTAATTGAGACATTGTCCCCAATGTCTAAAAAGTAGAAGAAGAGTTTAGAAGACAGTACCTTGTTAGCTGAAATTCTGCATCTAAAAAGAAAATTAAAGGTTAAGATCCAAATTTATCTGACGCTTCTTACCACGATCATTATCGAACCAGTTTATCTTGGAAATGATAGGGTTAATTTGTGGTTCATAGGCTAAGATTTGGTCAATTAAATCATGGGCAGTTATGGCAGTGAAGAGGATTTCTTTTACAGGTTTTGACACGAACCCATTTCTCCGGGCATCATCAAGAAACACACAAGAAAATCATAAAATCCATCAGCATTAAACAGTCCAATTGGTTTCTGGTGTATATTCAAGTTCGCCCAAGATAACACTGTAAAGTTTTCCTCCATCGTGCCCAAGCCACCTGACAAAGCAATAAAAGCATCAGCATGGTTAATCATTTCTACCAGTCGTTCAGACATACCTGGTACGATAAGTTCCTCTTCGTTTGATTGTCCTATAAGATTCACCATCGCCAAAGGTTTTAGGATGATTCCCAAGACTTGACTGCCTCCTTCTTGTACAGCCCTTGAAATGATTCCCATTAGTACAAGATTGCCACCGCCATATACTAGGTGCATATTCCTCTCAGCTATGACTCTACCCAATTCCTGTGCTGTTTCAATGAATTCTGGTTTAGAACCAGTACTAGTACCGTAAAATACACAGATGTTTACAACTCGTCATCTTGAAGTTGCTTCCATTTTTTTTTAATTTTATTTTTCAACTCTGGATGTCTTCAAGAGTGCAATGATGAGCTGAATTTATAAAACCTGAAAAGGGTGAGTAATAATAGCACTATAACCTGCCAAATGACAATTATTAGCTAAATAGTAAAATAAACTATGAAAGTCAAAAAGTCTGGATCCTGTCGGAGAAAATAAAAGAAAATAACAAAAAAAATCATAAGTATTAGTTAAAGAAAAAAATATAATAATATTTACAAGAAGCAACGACTTGATTGACATCTATGTGTCAGGGACAAGCTTCCCATCCAATTTTCTTATAAATTGGCAAACATGGTTTTTTAGAGTCAAATTCGCGAGACTTAATTGTTGTCTTTCTTTTCGAAATTGTGTATATAACATGTGAATTGTGTGATGCACATATCCACTGGGATGCGTCACAAGAGTCAATGATATGTCATCCAAAGACTCCTTACTCAAGCCATCCCTAATGAATTTAATTTTATCTTCACAGTTATCAGACATCATTCCTAAAGAACGACAAGGAGTATTACATGTCATGTGTGCACATTTATAGCAAACACCCATTCTTTTAGCTCTTCTCTTTTTAGCATAGGTGTTTTTTCCTAAACCAGGCATATATGAAATAAAAGAGTCATGAGACTCACCTGCCAATCGGACATGTGCTTCAATTAACCAACGAATGTCATTAGGAATACCTTTGATCATCAGAAGTCTCATTCGTTCCATGCGAGCTTTGTAGACCTTCATCAGAGAGTTTTGAGGGAGAGAAGGAAATTGCTTGTGATGATTTGCGAGAACTTCTTCCATCCTGAAATGTGAATTTACCTACAAAAAATAAAACACACCAAAATAAAACACGCCAAATCTTAATATATACACAAATTGCATGGGTTGCCTCCCATCTAGCGCTAAGTTTAACATCGTCAGCTAGACACGACTGCCAGAACGTTAGGCTAGATCTGAAAGTGTGACACATTCTTTTTGTCGCTCAAATGATTCTCCCCAGTAGTGCTTGGCACGCTGGCTGTTAACTTTGAATGTATCGTTGGTTTTGGTATCAAGTAACTCAACAACTCCATATGGTAAAACCTGAGTAATCACAAATGGACCTGACCACATTGATTTCAGCTTTCTAGGGAAAAGTTTCAACCTTGAATTGTATAACAACACCTGCTGCCTTGGTTCCAGTTGTCTGTGCACTATTTTTCGATCATGCCATTTCTTGTTCTTTTCTTTGTATAGTCTGACATTCTCATAAGCCTGTAGGCGAAATTCCTCCAATTCGTTGAGTTGATGGAGCCGTTTCTCTCCTACTGCTTATGGATCAAGATTTAACTTTTTCAGTGCCCAGTACGCTTTGTGTTCAAGCTCCACTGGCAGATGGCACGCTTTCCCAAACACCATTCGATATGGGGACATACCAATGGTGTCTTGTAAGCTGTGTGGTAGGCCTATAATACTGTTGGGAAGCGGCCGCGAGTACGCAGCGGAAAATCAAGAAAAAATCAAATTATGATGCCGCTATCCCTTTGCCCAAGACCCATTTGTTTTGATTATTCTACAAGCCTAGGTACATTACTATATATTCTAAGCATAAAAACTCATAAAACATGCAAAGAACATAAACCTAAACATTCTAACTATCATAAGAACTCTAATTAAAATAAAGAAAGAAAAAGACTTACTTGAACCGAAGAATCCTCCAGTCCTCCCTCCAATCTACAAGCTTTTCTCAAACTCAGCAAGCTCTTCCACATTCCAAAGAGCCACCCAAGTGTGTGGCCTCCAAAGATGCACACACCAAAGCCAAAACTCAACGGCAAGACTACGCATTGAGTGCACATGTATTTTGCCTTTGGTGATAGCCTAGGCAAATACCTCAAAATTTTTAACTCGAGGTTCCTCTAGTCAATTAGACTTAAGGATCCTCAAAATCAGTGGCTTACTCTTAAACTTTAGAGTTGCTCACTTATATAAACCCAAGATATGAAAGACTTGGTGCACAAATTTGTAAAGAATTCTTTGGGTTTATATAGGTGCTCCAAAGACAACAAAATTAATTAAGAATCCGATGTGGGATAAAATCTAATTTAATCTTAGCCATTGGATTTTAATTTAGTGGTTTAATGAGATTATAAAACCCTAATAAGAGTTTGGGCCGAATTGGAATTCAAAACAAATAACAAATAAAAAAAATTCACTATTTATATTACTATTCATGTTACTATTCAAGTTTATTTATTTATTTATTTATTTATTTATTCCAATTCCCAAAGTGCCCCTATCATCATTCACCAATCCCTAAGCCACTATGGAACCTCATAAATGATTTTTTCAATAATTAAACACATTGAACCATTTATGAACAATTCCTACAACAATCATATATGCTGTTAAATTTGTAATGTGTACTGTTAACCATTGATTTTGACTTTGTTGTGTGTGACCTTTTGGGTTCCCCTCAAGTTGGACATGAAATGAATCGTGATAATTTAATCGAACATAAATTATCCTCCGATCAGATGGTCGTTCGATTTCAATGACCAAGGTTGACATCTAGCAACATGCCAAGGCCCCCAAATGAGAAGGAAAGATATATACCCATTCTGTATGCGATTTACGGTCCATCGCCTCACTGTATCCCCACCATTTGACCTAGGGTATGGAAAATGTCTACCAATATAGTCAAAGGTATGATGTTGATAGTGTCATGAATCGTGCTAACCCAAGAATCTCACATGATTCTTCCGCTGCGGCCACAGTCTCAAGCACTGATCACACATATCAACCAGCGAACTGCAATACTACTCTTATAAGAAAATATTATCCGAGAGAGTGGCGATTCTCTGTTGTATCTTTAAAAACTTCATGTGTTTCAACAAATGACCCAATCATACCCTTATGACCGGATCTTTTGAACCGGAGAAGGAGAATGTCAAAGTCATTTGATCCACACATAAGATTATAAAGACCTCAAGTCTAAGGACTAGTCATACAATCGATACATGAAAGTTCTCACAGACACATGGGATAAACACTCAATGTGAAAACTTTCGGCGGTCAGTTCGATGGACACGAGCAACTCATGCATCCATGTGATACACCAAACGGACGGATCTCCTCTAGTAGCCTATGAGATCGGCTACCCCACTTAAGGGCGGATCATATCATCATGCTAGTCTCTCCGCATTGTGAACGCCCAGATTATTCACAAAACTATGACTAGGAACATTTAAGAGTAATGATTCTCATAAGGCGTGGAAGTCATCATCTTATTACTCCAATGGCTTTATTACAGTGTTTGATGATTCATATAATTTATGTAAGACACGTATAATAAAGATTGCCATTTTATTAATTAATGAAAATATTACAAATACATGTACATATAGCTCATCCACAAGTTGGGTATAGGGCATATCCCTAACAATCTCCCACTTGCACTATAGCCAACTAGTATGAATCTGGACATCATACTCCCGTATGTGCCTATCATGCTTTTGTTGAGTCAGCCCTTTAGTCAGAGAATCTGCAAGATTATCTTCTGTGGGTATTTTCTCTATAATAACTTCTTTTCTCTCAATAATCTCCATGATGAGATGAAATCGTCTGGGTACATGCTTGGATTTCTGATGGGACCTTGGTTCATTTGATTGAGCAATGACGCCCGTGTTGTCACAGTACATCGTGACACCATTCTTTATCGCGGGAAACACTTCCAGCTCCGTGATGAACTTCTTTATCCAGACTGCTTCTTTAGCTGCCTCAGATGCTGTAATATACTCGGCTTCAGTGGTGGAGTCTGCTGTAGTTGACTACTTTGAGCTTTTCCAACTGACAACTCCACCATTCAAAGTAAACAGATATCTTGTTTGCGATATGCTGTCATCCCTATCGGTCTGAAAGCTCGCATCATAGTAACCAATAACTTTCATCTCAGAACAATCTCCGTATGTCAAGAACACATCCTTAGTTCTTCTCAGATACTTAAGGATTATTTTGACAACTGCCCAATGTTGCTCACCAGGATTAGCCTGATACCTGCTCGTTATGCTAAGAGCATAAGAGACATTAGGTCTTGTACATAGCATGGCTTACATGATCGATCCTATTGCTGAAGCATAAGGGATCCTACTCATGCGCTCTCTATTTGAAGAAGTATGTGGATATTGCTCCTTAGATAGTTTCATTCCATGACAAGTAGGTAAATTACTTCTTTTGGAATCTTCCATTTTGAATCTTTTCAAAACTTTATCTATGTATGTAGATTGAGAAAGTCCTAACAACCTCTTAAATCTATTACGGTAGGTCTTAATGCCGAGGATGTAGGCTGCTTCTCCCAAATCTTTCATGGAGAAATTCTGAGATAACCATTGCTTGGTGGCTTGCATCATGGGAATATCATTCCCGATGATTAATATGTCATCGACATATAATACAAGAAATACAACATCACTCCCACTACTTTTCCTGTAAACACAAGGCTCGTCTACATTTTGATGAAGTCAAATTCTTTGATTGTCTCATCAAATCGTATATTCCAACTTCTGGAGGCTTGCTTGAGTCCATAAATGGATCGTTTAAGCTTGCATACTTTATTATGATCATCCTTATAAGCAAACCCCTCAGGTTGTGTCATATAGACTTCCTCTACGAGGTTCCCATTAAGGAAGGCTGTTTTGACATCCATCTGCCAAATCTCATAATCAAATTGTGCAGCTAGTGCCAGTAAAATTCGAAGGGACTTTATCATTGCAACATGCGAGAAGGTTTCGTCATAGTCAATTCCTTGGATTTGTCTATAACCTTTCGCCACCAACCTAGCCTTATAGGTTTGGATGTTGCCTTCTGCATCAGTTTTACGCTTGTAAATCCACTTGCAGCCTATGGGTTTTACGTAGGAAACGACTTTCCTTAGCGCGGAGAAATTTGCTTGTGGTGGCACCGGGTCCAGTATGGATCTTCAAAATTTTCTTTGTCTTCTCCCTTTGTTGTAGTAGCCAAGATCAATCCTTTGGTGTCCAACACTTGGATCAACCACTCGATCTTCCGAACTATGACTCGAAACCAACAGACCGAAGTGTGGGCTTCACTCACAAAGATTAAACCTCTAAACTATTTAGAGATTTAAGATGTCACAATGGTGTTTGGCTTTAGGAATTTCACAACACTTGTGAATGCTAGAACTCTCTCTATTTTCTCTCAAATCTTTTCTCACAACAATTGTGTGAATGAATGCAAAGTGTTAACCTTAGGAAGTGAGAGAAATGGTAGAGATTATATTCTCTTACACAAGCCAACTAACCTTGTCATTAAACATCTAATACTTTCTTGCAATGGCCAACACAAAAATGTGAATGCCATACCAAAGTATAAGAAATGTTAAGCTAAAGACAATGGCTTTGTCATTAAGCATTCAATGTTTTCTTTCAATGGCAAACACATAAATGTGGAGGCCATACCAAAGTATAAAATGCATTAGCTAATGACAAAACTATTAGGTGTATCCAAGCCACCTAATAGACATAATTGCTTGGATGACATGGTAAGCCATATGGCTTTGTCTCCAATGGTAAATAAAAATAAATATATTAATAATAATTTATTTACCTTCAATCATGTTGTAGTAATTATCTCATAATTATTACTAACTTGATTATCTCATAATTAAAGAATTCTAGAAAACATTAAGTTAAACTAATTTAACATAGTTTTCATTTGTGACAATAAATATTATTAATCTTATTAATAATATATAAATAAATATAATGTGAGCATATAATTAGACAATCTAATTATATTAGGTTTGCTAAAGTTAATTGAGCTAGCACGGGGACCAAATGGACCTACGGTTCCGAGCTCCAATAATTCTGAAATATTAATTAAACTTTTTAATCAAATATTACGAATTATTAACTCTGCATTATTCCACTAAAAACTCGAAGTTGAACTCTCGTTACCGTAGATGGATTAAGTAAACCGAACATTTCCGGTGTCCATCGATATAGTCATTACATATGGATATAGCCTTTCACGAATATCTCATAAATATAGCCGGGTCATAAGTCCGTTAAACCCCTCTAAATATTTTGTCTCTTAAGCACCATTGATTCTATAATGAACAATTAATTCATACAATTATGAATATAAAATACTTTCTATTCGTAATAGAAAAGTTGAGCGCTCAAATTATTCAAGTCCCGAATCAACTCTTAAAAGAGATATTCATCTGCTTCTCGTAAGAATGAGTGAATTACATATCTATGTTAAACGTTCCCAACTACATACCAAACCATATCCCCAAAATATGTAGTTATTGGCCGAGAATGCAACACCAACCTCACCATAGTAAATCAAAGGACATAGCCTGTCATGAAGGAGTTCGTAATACACTCAGGATTAAGATCGAATCCATATATGACCATCTATTAGATAAAATGAATTTATTTGGTTAACGGATATTAAAAGAAATTCGTATTTATCTGAGTCCAGTCCTACATGATTTTATCATACAAGGTGCCTACATTCCCATGTCACTACATGAACGATCCCAGATCAAGATCGTCATACAAGTATAGAATGGACCGCAGCTATAGATAAACCACAAACAAAGTACCCTCATTGTTCGCTCTCTATGGACTATTTAGATTACTAACTTAAGACTTAAATCCTCTTGTGCATCAAACATACACTAAGCTTAAAGGTACAAGAGTAATCAACGTAAACAAGACAATTGGATAATATCCGATATAAATCAAACAACTTTGATAAAATGAATAATGCATTTATTATTATTACAAAAATCAATTCCGTTTACAATACATGAAGCTCTAGGACATAAATCCTAAAAATCTCCCACTTAGACTAGAGCAAATGAGACATGTCATGTAATCCTAAACCATTCAGGTGACCTTCAAATACTTTAGCCGATAAGGTCTTTGTAAACGGATCAGCTTGGTTGTCTACGGATGGAATCTGTGTGACATCGACATCTCCTCTCTGCACTATCTCCCTGATGAGGTGATATTTCCTCTCAATATGCTTACCCCTCTTGTAGCTTCTTGGTTCTTTGGAGTTCGCCACTGCACCACTATTATCACAGTAAAGTGTGAGTGGTTTATCCATATCTGGAACAACTTCCAGATCTACCAAGAACTTACGGAGCCAGACTGCTTCCTTAGCTGCTTCACAAGCTGCTACATATTCAGCCTCCATGGTGGAGTCAGCAATACAAGATTGCTTAATGCTCCTCCATACTATAGCCCCACCACCTAGGGTGAAAACTAATCCAGATGTTGATTTCCTAGAATCGACATCCGTCTGAAAATCAGAGTCAATATATCCTCTCAGAATCATATCATGACTTGTATATACAAGCATATAATTTCTCTTTCTCCGAAGATACTTGAAAATATGTTTCACCGCTACACAATGATCCAATCCTAGGTTGGATTGAAACCTACTGACTACTCCCACTGCAAAACAGATGTCTGGTCTCGTGCATAACATAGCATACATAAGACTTCCAACTGCTGAAGCATATGGTATATGTCTCATCTCCCCAATTCCTTGAGGTGTCTTAGGAGACTGTTCCTTAGACAAATGAATCCCATGCCTGAAAGGTAAATTACTTTTCTTGGAATTCTGCATACCAAATCGCACAAGAATCTTATCGATATAGGTTGCTTGAGACATTGCTAACAGTCATTTCTTACGATCCTGAATGATCTGAATCCCAAGTACATAACTTGCCTCTCCCAAATCTTTCATTTGGAATTGGTTAGCCATCCAGATTTTCACGTCCGATAATATCTTTACATCATTCCCAATGAGTAAAATATCATCAACGTATAACACAAGGAAAACCACCTTCCCATCAATGATGCGCTTGTAAACACAATGCTCATCAATGTTCTGCTCAAAGTTATAAGACTTGATCGTAGTATCAAACCTTATGTTCCAAGATCTAGATGCTTGCTTAAGTCCATAAATGGACATTTGCAACTTGCAAAATTTTTGCTCTTGACCTTGGGTAATGAACCCTTCTGGTTGTACCATATAGATACTCTCATCAAGATTACCATTCAAGAATGCAGTCTTAACATCCATTTGCCAAATCTCATAGTCATAATATGTGGCAATGGAAAGAAGAATCCTGATGGATTTAAGCATGGCTACTGGCGAGAAAGTTTCTTCATAGTCAACTCCCTTTTTTTGGGTATAACCCTTTGCCACTAGCCTAGCCTTAAAAGTCTGTACTTTCCTATCTATTCCTCTTTTTATCTTGTAGATCCACTTGTAACCTATTGGTTTTACTCCATTAGGTTGGTTTACAAGTTCCCAGACTGAGTTAGAGTACATGGACTCCATCTCAAGGTTCATGGCTTTGAGCCACTCTTTTTTATCAGTATCATCCATTGCACTACGATAGGTCAATGGATCATCTATACCATCACAAGATGCAACAACTTGCACCACACCATTTCCTAGATATCGTTCAGGTTGTCTTACAACCCTCCCACTACGCCTAGGTGGTATGGTATCCTGATAAACTTGCATATGACTTTCAGATGTAGAAGGTGTTATCTCTTTGTCAACATTTGACAATGGTGTACTGGTCGTACCAGCAAGTAACTCCTCAAGTAACACTTTACTTCGAGGTTTGAACTCTCTCATATAGTCCTCCTCAAGAAATGTAGCATTTGTTGACACACATACTTTATTATCTTATGGACTATAAAAGAATCCACCCCTATTTTCCTTAGGATAGCCTACAAATAGGCACACTTGTGAACGTGGTTCCAACTTAGTAGTCTTGTTCTTTATCACATGTGCCGGACACCCACATATGCGAAAATGTCGCAAACTAGCTTTACAACCATTCCACAACTCTAAGGGAGTCTTAGAAACAGACTTAGAAGGAACTACATTCATGATATATGTTGTAGTTTGCAATGCATACCCCCAGAATGAACTAGGTATAGTGCCATAACTAAACATTGATCTTATCATGTCTAGTATGGTTCGATTTCTCCTTTCTGCAACACCATTTTGTTGTGGTGTTCCAGGTGCTGTGAGTTGTGAAACAATTCCATGCTCAACTAAGAATTCCTCGAAATCTCTATCAAGGTATTCTCCTCCACGATCTGATCGTATAATTTTGATGCTTTTACCTAACTGGTTCTCAACCTCAGCACGATACTCTTTGAACTTTTCAAATGTATCTGACTTGTGCTGCATTAGGTAAACATACTCATATCTGGAATAATCGTCAATGAAAGTGACAAAGTATTCAAAACCACCTCGGGCTTTTACATTCATCGGTCCGCAAACATCCGAATGTATTAGCTCAAGAGTTTCTTTGGCTCTTATCCCTTTTCCAGTAAAAGGTCTCTTGGTCATTTTTCCTTCTAGACATGATTCGCAGACATGTAAAGTACCAAGTTTTAACTGATTTAAAACTCTGTTCTTAATTAGTCTATCTATCCAGTCAAGGTTAATGTGACCAAGTCTAAGGTGCCATAAATAGGTATCATCATGAGAAATCTTTTGCCGTTTAGTTTTATATCTTTCAATCTTAAATATTTCAGTATTAAGCAGTGATTCATGAATTAACGACCTTAATACATATAGATTATTTTCGGAGTTTCCCGTGCATATATTTAATCCATTTCTACTAATAATAACTGACTTATTATTAAACGAAACAGAAAAACCACATTCTATAAGTTTTGTTACAGAAATCAAATTCCTGCGAAAATCAGGATATATAACACCCATTCAAACATAAATAACTTTTATTTAAATTCAAATTTGAAACTCTCACCACTGCTCTTGCTGAAACAGCATCCCTTGTCCCAACTCTCATGGTTAAGCTACCTTCAGTAAGGTCCCTCCATGAGTCAAGTAGCTGCAAAGAACAACAAACATGGTTAGTGGCACCAGAATCAACAATCCATATGGATTTATCATCCTCCACCAAAAGAGACTTAATGACAAGTAAATCATATTTACCTATATTCTTCTTCTCTTTAAGCTCTGTAAGGTATTTTGGACAATTCCTTTTCCAATGCCCTTGTTGTTCACAATGGAAAGATTTTCCTTTGATATTGGTTCCTTTGGAGCTTTTATTGTTCTTCTTTTTCATTGGTTTTGCCTTTGTCTTCCAATTGCCTTTCTTCTTCTTCTTTGCAGATTTAGAAGATTCGACAACATTTACCTCAGCGTTGGGCCTACGAAGACCGTTCATAACAGACTCGTAATTGGTGAGTTCATTCAGTAGTTCAGTCAATGTGAAAGTCAACTTGTTCATAGAACAGTTGCTCTTAAACTGCAGGAAACTCTTCGGAAGGGTTTCCATGATCATTGTCACCTAGCTTTGCACATTAATATGTGCACCATGGGTTTCATCCATATTAAGATGAGCCATCATCCTTAACACATGGTCTCGGACTGATGTGCCTTTCTTCATTCTAGCGGTCAATACAGAGGCAATTGCCTCATGTTGTTGCCGGTCTGAAGGTTGCCCAAACATATTTTGTAATGACTGCATAATCATTGATGCCGTCGCCATAGGCTCATGCTGTGCAGCAAGAACCTCAGACATGAATGCTATCAATAGCTATGGCTTTCTCTTCTCATCACTTAAATCCAATTATTATAGGCATTACGTGCAGCTCTGCCATCATTAGGTGCTGGCTCAGGAGGACATTCCTCTATTAGGACAAATTTAAGGTCTTCACAGACCAAGATAACATTCATGTCACTTTTCCATTTAACATAATTATCCCGGTTATTTTTCTTGTTGTTTGAAAATGGAGATTATTGCAGATGCTATGGCTGAAAAATAATAAACGCGCATTCAATATTCATTCATCGCATATTAAAATTGTCAAACATTTAGGCATAAAATTAAACATGATGCATGATCAATGTATAATGAATTAGAAACCTAAAAGAAATACTATGCCACGGTTATCTATCATCCCACAAATAAGTGACGCCGTATGGTAGGTCAAGTATTCGCATGATAGATTGAGACATTCTCAATTGATTAATATATCTGAAATAACTCTTATTCCTATATTAATCAACTACCGTTATTTTGATCAAGGAAGCTTTGATTAACAAACTAATCATTCCTTTGTGAGTGTGACCCATTATTTCGGAACCCTTGGACTTAACTAGTGAAGTGCCGCCGCTAGGGTAGGTCAAATCACCATATACATCTAGAGTCCCTATCCTTTCGGAATCCAAACCTGATATTGACCCAAAAAGGACACCATCCGTAGGGGGACGAAAGCAAAGCCGTCTCGAGGCGCCTATTGAATCTCACGTTTTTGGATAACAATGGAGAGCGTGGGATATATTGTGGTATATCCCTCTCCCACTCACTATTTTGAAGTTTAAGGTTTCTATCTCACTAGTTTCTAATGTATTAAGATTATGCTCGGCTAAAACATATCTTTATTAATACTAGTGGATTATTAGTGATCTAACCAATTTTAACACTTAAAAATTCTATTCACTAATACTTATTAGTCTCTACTAATCATTAACTTAATTAAACTAATTTAATCAAGTTTGCTTAAGTGATTTAATTAATTTTAACAATTAAAATATTAGTTCACTTATAGGTTTTAAAATTTTAGAATTCAACTAATGGACCATATGTCATTAAACCATTTAATAGATAAAATTACATTATTTACTCCAAAGGTACGTGAAATTGTATCCCAAGTGCAAACCAAATTACCGTCCATTCGGAAGCGGCTATGGAATTTATATCCGGGTTTCCATCCGATCTACCAAAGAAAATAATGTACTCATAATGTCCATTTGTTCTTAAACTTGAATTCCTAATTTTTAAACCTTTAAACCAATTAATCTTATTAATTCGTTTACATGCATCTTATATTCTAATTTAACTTTTAAATTTACATAAAATCATATTTTATAACTTGAATATCATGCATGTCTACATGTTATGGCATGTGAAAATGCAAGAGTAGGCACCCTAGGCTATATGACATGTTAATAAACAATTTAAAACATATATATGTGCCCAGGTCTGGGCTGAAAACATTCATGTAGCGTTCTCTGGGTGTTCGAACGTTTTTCAGGCAGTAGCAAAACGTTTGAGTTGCGTTTGACTGGAGTTTGAACGCAATCAGTCTGTTGTCAAAACACTGGTACTTTATTTACTCCGTTCCGGAGCTTCCAGAGTCCGTTTTGGTCCCCGTTTTTTTCTACGAACTCGTAACGGAATGAAGTTTCACATACATACATAAATTGCGTTAACCGGGCTATTATTTTTTTAAAAAAAATACTAATCTAATTAGTACAATAATCCAAGGCATCCATTGGTCTTCAATCTTGCTCCATGGTATGTTGTTGAGTTCTTCGCGGAATTGGTTCGTAATGAGTCCTTTGTGCCATAGGCTCCTCCAAGTTACAAATTGAGTTCCAAAAAGGACTTATTACAAAGGAAATGAACTTACAACACTTGAAAGAATATGACCTTATGGTCTAACATTTCCAATACTAAAAATAAGAGCCGGAAAAATTAACGATCAACGCAATACATTCATCACATGAATCAAAGTAAACATTCATCACATGAACATTAAAAACCATTCATCTCATGAATCTAATTGTGCCTACTCATCACAACATGCATATTAATAATTTATATCTAATATAAATTATTAAAACTTAAACTTAAAAAGAGAAAGGGTTAAGAAAACTTTTCAACCTTAAGCTCTTGATGCCAATTGTAGGAAACAACTTTCCTAGCGCGGTGGAAGTTGCTTGTGGTGGCACCGGGTCCGGTATGGATCTTCAAAATTTTCTTTGCCTTCTCCCTTGTTGTAGTAGCCAAGATCAATCATTGGTGTCCAACACTTGGATCAACCACTCGATCTTCCGAACTATGACTCGAAACCAACAAACCGAAGTGTGGGCTTCACTCACAAAGATTAAACCTCTAAACTATTTAGAGATTTAAGATGTCACAATGGTGTTTGGCTTTAGGAATTTCACACACTTGTGAATGCTAGAATCTCTCTATTTTCTCTCAAATCTTTTCTCACAACAATTGTGTGAATGAATGCAAAGTGTTAACCTTAGGAAGTGAGAGAAATGGTAGAGATTATATTCTCTTACACAAGCCAACTAACCTTGTAATTAAGCATCTAATGCTTTCTTGCAATGGCCAACACAAAAATGTGAATATCATACCAAAGCATAAGAAATGTTAAGCTAAAGACAATGGCTTTGTCATTAAGCATTCAATGCTTTCTTTCAATGGCAAACACATAAATGTGGAGGCCATACCAAAGCATAAAATGCATTAGCTAATGACAAAACTATTAGGTGTATCCAAGCCACCTAATAGACATAATTGCTTGGATGACATGGTAAGCCATATGGCTTTGTCTCCAATGGTATGTAAAAATCAATATATTAATAATGATTTATTTACCTTCAATCATGTTGTAGTAATTTTCTCATAATTATTACTAACTGATTATCTCATAATCAAGACTTGATTATCTCATAATCAAGAATTCTAGAAAACATTAAGTTAAACTAATTTAACATAGTTTTCATCTGTGACAATAAATATTATTAATCTTATTAATAATATATAAATAAATATAATGTGAGCATATAATTAGACAATCTAATTATATTAGGTTTGCTACAGTTAATCGAGCTAGCACGGGGACCAAATGGACCTACGGTTCCGAGCTCCAATAATTTGAAATATTAATTAAACTTTTTAATCAAATATTACGAATTATTAACTCTTGCATTATTCCACTAAAAACTCGAAGTTGAACTCTCGTTACCGTAGATGGATTAAGTAAATCGAACATTTTCGGTGTCCATCGATATAGTCATTACATATGGATATAGCCCTTCACGAATATCTCATAAATAGAGCCGGGTCATAAGTCCGTTAAACCCCTCTAAATATTTTGTCTCTTAATCATCATTGATTCTATAATGAACAATTAATTCATAACAATTATGAATATAAAATACTTTCTATTCGTAATAGAAAAGTTGAGCGCTCAAATTGTTCAAGTCCTGAATCAACTCTTAAAAGAGATATTCATCTGCTTCTCGTAAGAATGAGTGAATTCCATATCTATGAAAAACGTTCCCAGCTACATACCAAACCATATCCTCAAAATACATAGTTATTGGCCGGGAATGCAACACCAACCTCACCATAGTAAATCAAAGGACATAACCTGTCATGCAGGAGTTCGTAATACACTCAGGATTAAGATCGAATCCATATATGACCATCTATTAGATAAAATGAATTTCTTTGGTTAACATATATTAAAAGAAATTCGTATTTATCTGAGTCCAGTCCTATATGATCTTATCATAGAAGGTGTCATGTCACTACATGAACGATCCCGGATCAAGATCGTCATACAAGTATAGAATGGACCGCAGCTATAGATAAACCACAAACAAAATACCCTCCTTGTTCGCTCTCTATGGACTATTTAGATTACTAACTTTAGACTTAAATCCTCTTGTGCATCAAACATACACTAAGTCTAAAGGTACAAGAGTAATCAATGTAAACAAGACAATTGGATAATATGCGATATAAATCAAACAACTTTGATAAAATGAATAATTTTTTTATTATTATTACAAAAATCAATTCTGTTTACAATACATGAAGCTCTAGGACATAAATCCCAACATTTTATCCCTTCAGGTGCATCCACCAAGTCCCAGACTTGATTCTGATACATAGGGTCTATTTCGGATTTCATGGCCTCAAGACACTTGACTGAATCAATGTCACGCATTGCTTCGTCATAACTGGTGGGATCGTCATTATCAATGACCTGATCATGTTCCTCATCAGTATGGAAACCATATCTTTCAGGCTCATATATTTCCCTACCAGACCTTCTAAGTTCATAACCTTGTGGTTGTTCCGTCGCTGCCCTTTTGAGGGGCATGAGGCTTAGTTCTATGTTAGTTTGTTCTTCTCGTACCTCATCGAGGTCAAGTCTACTCCCACTATATTTCTTGAGAATGAATTCATTCTCTAGAAATTTAGCATTTCGTGAGACAAATGTTCTTTGTTCATTTGGGACATAGAACACGTATGCTCTTGAGTTCAAGGCATATCATACAAACTTACATTTAATTACCCTATCATCCAATTTGTTAGTTTGTGTGAGCTTAACATATGCGTCACATCCCCAAACTCTTAGATAACTAAGACTAGGACGTTTCCCAACACCATAACTCATATGATGTTTGACTAACAGTCTTGGAAGGAACTTAGTTTAGTAGTAGTGTTGCAGTTTCTAAAGCAAGACCCCAAAAATGAAAGAGGTAGATCCGTGCCTGGCATCATTGATCGGACCATATATAATAATGTCTGATTTCTCGTTTCGGAGACCCCATTATGTTGTGGAGTTCCGGAGGAGTCCACTGGGAAACAATGCCATTTTCTCTCAAGTAATCTTGAAATTTGTTGCTTAAGTATTCACCACCTCGGTCAGACTTAGTGACTTAATACTTTATTAAGTTGGTTTTCTACTTCAGCTTTGAAGTCTTTGAATTTCTCAAAGGCTTCAGATTTGTACCGCATAAGGTACACATACCCATATCGCGAGTGATCATCGATAAAGGTAATGAAGTAGGAGAATCCACCTCTGGCGGTGAATGATATTGGTCCGCATACATCAGAGTGTATGAGTTCTAATGTCTCCACTGCACGCTGTCATTTACCTTTGAAGGGTAATTTGGTCATTTTACCAAGTAAACAAGACTCACAAGTTCCATAAGGTTCATATTTGAAGGGTCTGAAATACCGATCTTTGTGTAGCTTAGTTAATCTTGTTTCATTGATATGACCTAAGTGATTGTGCCATAGAAGTGATTCATTGAGATTATTCGAGTTAACGTTGTATATATTAGAGGTTGAACATTCTTTGTTAGTTTGTAAGACATAAATACCATTATTCAAAATACCATCTCCATATTTTATTTCATTGTAATAAATAGAACATTCATTACAACTTATTAGGCATGAAAAGCCTTTATTAGATAAAGAAGAAATTGAAATGATGTTTTTTTACTAGAGAATGTACATAAACACATTATTCTAAGTCTAAAACTAAACCATTCGGAAAACTAATGAATAAGTCCCCACGAACAATGCAGCCGAGCGTAAGTCAACCTCCCCATGACAGAGTCTCTTACTATTTCTCAGGCCCTGCACATTGTTACACAAGTGAGTCCCACAACCGGTGTCAAGCACCCAAGTAGAAGGTTCGGAGTTTTGAGAATATAGTTCAATCATATACAACATACCTGAAGCATTGGGCTTATTGGCCTCTTGGGCTTCCCTAGCTTCCTTGGCTTTCAAGGATTCGCAGCCTTTCTTCTAATGACCCTTCTTTCCACAAAAGAAACATTTCCCCTTTCCATTTTTCTTCTCCACCTTACCATTGGGCTTTAGGTGATCTAGAGCCTTGGCCTTGCCCTTATTTTTCTTTGGGCCTCTTGGCTTCAGGCCCGTACCCGTAAGCATGACAGAGGTTATAAGCTTCGATTTCAAGTCCTTATCTGCTTGCTTTATCAGATTGTGCAATTCTGCTAAAGTAGTTTCTTTATCAGACATATGAAACTGCATAATAAAGTTAGAGAAGTCTTTTGGTAAGGACTGAAGAATTAGATCGTGACCTATCTCATGATCCATGATGAACCCGAGGTTGGCCAATTTTTCAATGTGGCCAATCATCTTAAGCATATGTCCACTAACAGATCCTTCCTTATACCTTGTTTGGAATAAGGCACATGACACTTGGAATCTCATGGTATGAACGGAAGTTGCATACAACTCCTTCAAGTGAAAGATGATGGTTTGAGCATCCATATCTTCGTGAGCTTTCTGAAGTTCATCCGACATAGAACCAAGCATTATACAAACTGCTTGCTCATCATCATCGACGTGTTTCTTCCAAGCATCAAATGTATTTTGGTCAGCATCTTCTGCGGGTTCAGGGGGAAATGGTCTTTCAAGAACATAGAAAATATTTTCTTATCATAAGATAATTTCAAGGTTTATAAACCAGTCATTGTAGTTGTCCCATTTGAGCTTATGCTCATCAAGGATGGAACGAAGTGATACTCTGTTTGCCATTTGAATGTTTGTGAAATATTTTAACCCACCTGTTAAGAGAGAATGTTAAAATTAGGAATATGTTTTCATTAATGTTTCATAATAACATGGGCTTTTAATATTATGAAGTTGCTCCCACTCAATTGTTTTAAAATTTTAAGCAAATCGCATCAACCTCAATATGATGGATTTCTTATGGGCAAAGATCCCATTATCATCATTTCATAACTCCGACTAGGGCCGGTCGTTATAAAATACGATAATTATGTAGGTTCCCAACCAATTTATGATATAAATCACAATTCCTTGATCATTGGGTTGGGCAATCAAACATTCCATAGCTTATGCTAGTCCTTGTGGACACCCAATCTTTGCCACTAAGTTATAAGACCACGTCTAAGGGTCGTTGCGTCTTATGACTCAGAAAAGTCAAACCATTGTCAATAGTATGATTTAGGGACAAATTGGTATTGGTCAATCTGGTAAAGCCTAGTCCTACCAATACGGTTTAAGCCATTTGGGTCTATACTTTACAATGGGAGGTAAATTTTAGACTTAAATTATTATTGAGGATTTTAGCAAGTTTAAGTGAATAACTGTCAAATGGATTCCTCCATTGAAAATTCCCCAGAGGGAGGGTGGAGCGAACTCTCTTAAACACCCTAACCTATTAGGCTATTATTATTGGTTTCTAATTAGGTCCCAAGAATGAAATCAAGCAAGAAAAATGCATGTGAATACACAAAGGAGAATGGCGGAAACATACTTACAATGATCGATTTGGATGCTACAAAGAACACAAGCAATTTCATCCCTCCTAGAAGCTCGGCAGTGGCTTCCAATGGCATTGGGGTGCTCGGCTTCACTGGTTTTGCTCTCCACCATTTTCGGCCATGGATGACCTCCATTGAAGCTCCAAACTTCAAGCTTCCAAGCTCACGAAATCGGCTCCCTATCACCTTAGGAAGACTCAAGTGTGTGCTAGCACTTAGATTTTGCAACAAAACCATCACATTTCTTCTCCTTGTTGTTCGGCAGAACCAGAAAAATGAAGAAGAAAATGGCTCCAAGCCGAGAGAGAAGAAGAGGGAAAATGGGTTTCCTTGAAACCGTGAAAGTGGAGAGAGAGAATAAAAAGTGTATTTGGTTTTATTTTATTTCCAAAATTAATAAACCATTTACCTTTTTCAATTTCAAAAAATTCAAAAACAAAAACAATAAATGCTTTTCAATCAACTCACATCAATCAATCAATCAATTGTCATATCACTCAAAGTGACATGTGATTTGACGCTTGATGTGACTAGCGATTTGACGCTTGATGTGACTTGCGTGCCGCACTCGAATTTGAAATGCGAATGCGCTCGCAAACACACTCGGGCTCGGGTTCGTTAATTCCAAATTAACGAATTTTCCGTTGCGACGCAATTAAACGATTACGCCTAGCGAATTAATTCGTTCGCCCGAATTAAAATCTAATTTTAATTCCGCGTCGAAATCCAATTTCGCATAATATATCGAATATATTATTTTAAAGATTAATTCCAAATTAATCGTTCTTTCTCTTTTATTAATATTTTATCCCAGATAAAATATCTCTGTAATTAATCCCAGATTAATTTTCTCTCTCTCTTCAAATTAATCCCAGATTAATTAAAGTGCGAGTCAAACATCATCGGTGAATCTTCGGGAAGCGACCCATGAGATCCCCCGATATGTTGGCAGTAAATTCGGTCGTCGGACTATCCGTACACGTAAGTACCTAGTACTACGTTTTTACCGATTTACAAGACAAGGTTGGCTTCTAGCAAAGCGCCATGCCTACCCAATTCTCCAGAAATATCCTTACAGGAATATGTGATCTATATCAAGCATAGTATACCGTAGTATTGCGTATTTCGATCCAGTATCGGATGTCCACGTGCTAGGCCTGGGGCTGGAATTGTGTCTGCCCCGTACGAAACACATATCGGATTTCTGGCAACTAGTCTCCATAATCCGATATACATAACCTAGTCATAATATCCTGATAGCTCGAGCATTTAAGAGAACGAGTTTCGTATCCTATGTGACCATCATCTCCATATGACTGGAGTGATACTTCCGTCTTAACATCACACCCAACACACTATGATTCTCAATATACCCAGCATTGGCGTACACAGAACCTATTAAAGCCCTGGACGACCGCAACCAAAGCATATTGATTGTCGCAAGTATTAGCGGTGCAAGTCTCATGTTAAGACCAAATACACCTACCCTGATTGCAGACTCCCATAGACACATAGTCATACTACCAATGGTATTTCGCAGGGGTCTATCCAGAGCGAAGCTGTTTCCCGTACCATCGATAAAACACAACCTCTTATCACACTTGCATGAGTATCTTATACCCAAATATATGAGAACTATGATGTCGTGCCCTCACAATGCGCACAAGTGTAATACTAGTCTTTTACGTATTTATCGATGTCCAATCTTGATAATACTCTGACTAGGGATATTTAATGATTTATCCTTCATGGACTGATACTGTCTCATATCATTCTCAGTCCAGGAACAAATCACAGGGACCTCCTATCATTTATATATCTTGGTGATCTAATCACAAATGATAAGTGTGCAATCTCCTTTGTCACATAGTTAATTTGTACAACAACACCGTGATCTGTACAAATAGTGACGCTATGGGTCATAATTGTCCAACACTTATTGCCTTGGTGATAGGAATAAACAATAGATCCTCCAAATTAGTCCAACACTTTAAATATGCTTTAAGGTAAGCTTTGAGTAAATGATTATCTAGATGTCTTCACAGCTTTTCATTTTGGCTATAAAAAGGTAGTGAGTGAAGGAAGACACCAAATCATTATCTAACTCTAGTAATACCTTTGGTTAAATTAACTTTAGTTTGGAAAGTTTTATTAACGCCTTGGTCCCACCCCACTTGTATATTTTATAATTTCTTTTATTATAAACAAGTGATTTATATTTATTAGCCTTAAAGGTAATAAATCTCTAAGTTCATCACGGAATAATTACATAGCTAAGGGATAAGCAATACACTCTCTATTTCCTTAGAAAGTCTCTAGATGTTTGCACCCTAAAATAATCATGACAATTCTAATCATACATAGAATCATCAAGCATATGAGTTTTAATATGTTGGAATTATTTTAGGCATTAAATAACTTTGATTAATATTTAATTATGATATTTCATTTTATTTTATTCAAATAAATTTACTATTCACATTTTTTTACAAATGTGTGAACTTTAAATGCAATTTCACAATACAAATCTTAACCAAATCATACAAAACTTGTGCCTAAAATTAAGTTCAAGGTGTTAGCTTTCCAACGAGCTTTTACACACCCAATTTCGAGTTCAAATGAGAGAGAACTAATCAAAACAAAAACGGCGCTCTGATATCACTGTTGGGAAGCGGCCGCGAGTGCGCAGCGGAAAATCAAGAAAAAATCAAATTATGATGCCGTTATTCCTTTGCCCAAGACCCATTTGTTTTGATTATTCTACAAGCCTAGGCATGTTAATATATATTCTAAGCATAAGAAACTCATAAAACATGTAACGAACATAAACCTAAACATGCTAACTATCATAAGAACTCTAATTAAAATAAAGAAAAAAAAGACTTACTTGAACCAAAGACTCCTCAAGTCCTCCCTCCAATCTAAAAGCTTTTCTCGAACTCAGCAAGCTCTTCCACATTCCAAAGAGCCACCTAAGTGTGTGGCCTCCAAAGATGCACACACCAAAGCCAAAACTCAACGGGAAGACTACGCCTTGAGTGCACGAGTATTTTGCCCTTGGTGCTAGCCTAGGCAAATACCTCAAAACTTTTAACTCGAGGTTCCTCTAGTCAATTAGACTTAAGGATCCTCAAAATCAGTGGCTTACTCTTAAACTTTAGAGTTGCTCACTTATATAAACCCAAGATATGAAAAGTTTGGTGTAAAAATTTGTAAAGAATTCTATGGGTTTATATAGGTGCTCCAAAGACAACAAAATTAATTAAGAATCCGATTTGGGATAAAAGTTAATTTAATCTTAGCCATTGGATCTTAATTTAGTGGTTTAATGAGATTATAAAACCCTAATAAGAGTTTGGGCCGAATTGAAATTCAAAACAATAACAAATAAAAAAAAATTACTATTCATGTTACTATTTACATTACTATTCACGTTACTATTCACGTTTTATTTATTTATTTATTCCAATTCCCAAAGTGCCCCTATCGTCATTCACCAATCCCTAAGCCACTATGGAACTTCATAAATGATCTATTCAATAATTAAACACATTGAACCATTTATGAACAATTCCTACAGCAATCATATATGCTGTTAAATTTGTACTGTGCACTGTTAACCATTGATTTCGACTTTGTTGTGTGTGAAATTTTAGGTTCCCCTCAAGTTGGACATGAAATGAATCGTGATAATTTAATCGAACATAAATTATCCTCCAATCAGATGGTCGTTCGATTTCAATGACCAAATATTTGATGTATGAGGGATTGATTTTATTGGACCCTTTGTTCCATCATTCGGAAACCTGTACATACTAGTTGTAGTAGACTACGTCTCCAAATAGGTTGAAGCAATAGCACTGCCATCAAATGATTCAAAAGTGGTGATAAAATTCCTTAAAAGTAATATTTTCACTCGCTTCGGAACACCTCGGGCAATTATTAGTGATGGTGGCACACATTTCTGCAATAAATACTTCGATACACTCCTATCCAAATACGGAGTTCCTCATAAAGTTGCCACTACTTACCATCGACAGTCAAATGGATAGGTTGAAGTGTCAAATAGAGAGTTCAAAAAGATCTTGGAGAGAACCGTGGATCATCAAGGAGGGACTGGTCTACAAAACTGGATGACGTATTTGTTAGGGATATGCCCTATACCCAACTTGTGGATGGGCTATATGTACATGTATTTATAATATTTTCATTAATTAATAAAATGGCAATCTTTATTATATGTGTCTTACATAAATTATATGAATCATCAAACACTGTAATAAAGCCCTTGGAGTAATAAGATGATGGCTTCCATGCCTTATGAGAATCATTACTCTTAAACGTTCCTAGTCATAGTTTTGTGAATAATCTGGGCGTTCAAAAAGCGGAGAGACTAGCATGATGATATGATCTGCCCTTAAGTGGGGTAGCCGATCTCATAGGCTACTAGCGGAGATCCGTCCGCTTGGTGTATCACATGGATGCATGAGTTGCTCGTGTCCATCGAACTGATCGCCAAAAGTTTTCACATGGAGTGTTTATCTCATGTGTCTGTGAGAACTTTCATGTATCGATTGTATGACTAGTCCTTAGACTTGAGGTCTTTACAATCTTATGTGCGTATCAAATGACTTTGACATTCTCATTCCCCGGTTCAAAAGATCCGATCATAAGGGGATGATTTGGTCATTTGTTGAAACACATGAAGTTTGTAAAGATACAACAGAGAATCGCCACTCTCTCGGATAATATTTTCTTATAAGAGTAGTATTCCAGTTCGCGGATTGATATATGTGATCAGTGCTTGAGACTGTGGCCATAGCGGAAGAATCATGTGAGATTCTTGGGTTAGCACGATTCATGACACTATCAACATCATACATTTGACTATATGGGTAGACATTTTCCATACCCTAGGTCAAACGGTGGGGATACAGTGAGGCGATGGACCGTATCATATGTAAATCACATACAGAATGGGTATATATCTTTCCTTCTCATTTGGGGGGCCTTGGTGTTGGAGTTTCTACAGTCCTGAAGATCGATTTAAAGCGATGAAATATATGTGCGAATACACAAAGAATTTGCGGAATACTTACATCGATCGGTTGAGGCGATGCGGTGAAGAACAAAAACTTCAAGCTTCCTTCCATGGTGCTCTCGGCAGTGCACTGTTTTAAGCTTCCAAATTTTCGGCCATGGTCCTTCATCAAGCTCCAAGCTTTGTTTGATGATTCCAAGCTCACAAGTGGGTTTCCCTATCACCTTTGTATGTCTCCATTGTGTGATAGCACTTAGGAAGTTTTGCCACAAAAATCCCTTATTCTCACTGCCATTCACGGCAAAACCAGAAGATTTTTGGAGAATAAATTCAGCCTCTTGGGCGTGAGATGCAAGAGAGGAGAGAGGAGAGAAAAAATGTTGGTTTTTTGTTAAAATGTGTATCTAATACACTTAATGAATTTCCAAATTCATTTACCAATTTTTGCTTTTCAAAAAAGTCAAGGCTTTAATGCCAACCACCTCCATCAATCAATCAAGTGACAAATTGTCACATCACTCAAAGTGACAAGTGATTTGACGCTTGATGTGACTAATGATTTGACACTTGATGTGACTTGTGGGCCGCACTCGAATTCGAAATACGAGTGCGCCCGCAAACACTCTCGGGCTCGGGTTCGCTAATTCCAAATTAACGAATTTTCTGTTGCGACGAAATTAAATCTAATTTAATTAAATAACTTTGCCTAGCAAAATTACTATTCACGTCGCTAACGAATTAATTCTAAATTAACTCGTTCACCCGAATTAAATTCTAAATTTAATTCGGCGTCGAAATCCAATTTCGTTTAATATATCGAATATATTATTTTATCGATTAATTCCAAATTAATCGTTCTCTCTCTTTAAATGATATTTTATCCCAGATAAAATATCTCCGTAATTAATCCCAGATTAATTTTCTCTCTCATCTAATTAATCCCAGATTAATAAAGTACGAGTCATACGTCATCGGGGAATCTTCGGGAAGCGACACATGAGATCCCCGGATATGTTGGCAGTAAATTCGGTCGTCGGACTATCTGAACACGTTAGTACCTAGTACTACGTTTTTACCGATTTACAAGACAAGGTTGGCTTCTAGCAAAGCGCCATGCCTACCCAATTCTCCAGAAATATCCTTACAGGAATATGTGATCTATATCAGGCATATTATACGTAGTATTGCGTATTTCGATCCAGCATTTGATGTCACGTGCAAGGCCTGGGGCTGGAAATGTGTCTGCCCCGTACGAAGCACATATCGGATCTCTGGTAACTAGTCTCTATAATCGGATAAACATGACCTAGTCATAATATCCTGATAGCTGCAGCATATAAGAGAACGAGTTCTGTATCCTACGTGATCATCATCTCCACTATTACTGGAGTGATACTTTCATCTCGACATCACACCCAACACATTACGATTCTCAATATACCCAGAAGAGGCGTACACAGAACCTGTTAAAGCCTTGGACGACCAAAACCAAAGTACATTGATTGTCGCAAGTAATAGAGGTGCAAGTCTCAGGTTAAGACCAAATACACCTACCCTGATTCGGACTTCCATAGACACATAGTAATACTACCAATGGAATTCCGAGAGGTCTATCCAGAGCGAAGCTGTTTTCCGTACCATCGGTAAAACACAACCTCCTACTACACTTGCATGAGTATCCTATACACAAATATATGAGAACTATGTCGTTATGCCCTCACAACGCGCACAAGTGTAATACTAATCTTTTCCGCATTATCGATGTCCTATCTCGATAATACGACGACTAGGGATATTTAATGATTAAACCTTTATGGATTGATACTGTCTCATATCATCTCAATCCAGGAACTAATCATATGGACCTTCTATCATTTATACATCTTGGTGATCTAATCACAAATAATAAAAGAGCAATTTCCTTTGTCACATAGTTAATTTGTACAACAACACCATGATCTGTACAAATAGTGACGCTATGGGTCATAATTGTCCAACAATCTCCCACTTGGCCTATAGCCAGTCACTCAAGTGTCCTACACCCGAACTATGTACGGTTCGCTCAAACTACTGAGAAAAGACTTTCGTCAGTGGATTTGCATGATTATCATCTGATGCGATTTATTTGATCATCACATCGCCACGATGTATGATCCGAACGAATCAGATGAATATCGAAGTATTTATCTGGATCGCTGATGAGACCATTAATTCTTTAGCCTGCGCTGTAGCCTTGCTCAGCTGCTAACAGAACTATATCTAATCTAATTAGATTATTATCAATCCAGAAGGCTTCTATTCCTGCCTCAGCTGCAGCAATAATCCACTTGTGTTGTTTATTCGGTAACAATATCTTGCTTGGAAGATTTCCAGCTCACTGTTCCGTTATTCAAACTTTATAGTACCGTTTTTACGACTCATAGTCGGTTATTTATCGATTTGGAAACTTGCAGCAGTGATCCCGGTCACTTCAAGTTCTCATTCTCCATAGTATAAGACAACATCCTTAGTTCCTTTAAGATACTAACGGATGTTCTTAACATCAATCCAATGACTATCATTTGGATTGGCCCGATTGTGACTCCATATGCTCAAAGCGTATGAGACACCAGGTCGCGTACATTTATTTCAATGTACGAGTTCTCATATAGTATTAACAACTTTAAATCTATCACAGTAGATCTTTATTCCTAGAATAAAGGTTGTTTCTCCCAAGAATTCTACAGAGAATTTTCTTGAAAGCCAAGCTTTCGCTGATTATTTTATGGGACTATCATTTCCAAGAAATGACATATTATCATTATTTAGGACATTCATTATCAGTGCGCTCCCACTAACCTTCTTATATACACAAGAATCATTTTCGTTTCGAATTAAATCATATACCATTATGATTACATTAAAATGATAATTCCAAGAACGCTATGCTTGCTTCAATCCATCCATGGATCGAATAACCTGCAAACCTTGTTTGCTTGTTATGGTACGACAAAACCGCCAGGATGTTATAAACATCCTCTAAAAGGTTTTCGTTAAGGAAAGCGGTTTTGGCATTCAGCTGCCACATTTCATAAATGAAATATGCATCATCAACAAGCATTGTCCAAATGGATTTAACTATGGCAACAGGTAAAAGGTTTCTTCGTAATCGACACAATGTTGATAACGATACCTTTTCACTACAAGCCTAGCTTAGTACGTTGGTATGTTGCCTTCCATGTATATCTTCCTTGAAGCCTTATAGTACCAATAGGCACAATTTCTTGTGGTACATCAACTAGTATCCAAACTTAGTTGGTATACATGGAATCCATTTCGGATATCATGGCACTTTGTCATAATAGGGAGTCGATACCTTGTATCACTATCTCATACGTAGTCAGTTCATATTCCTCAATAAGATTGACATCTTTATGAGGTGAGATCAGAAACCCATACCTCAGGTTATTTTCTGACTCTCTCCGACTTCTGTGGTTCTTGTGTATTCGAAGATTATTGGTATAGTTTCATCCCTGATGAACTATTTATGTTCCATTAAGGACTCGGTGCCTGGAACAGTATTACTCTGATTTTCATCGAGTTTTACTTTCCACCCACTTACCACTGTATATATGTATTCCTCTTAGGAAAACCGCATGGCGAGCAACAATTACATTGTTCTCTTGTGAGTTGTGTAAGCACTATACTTTGGTATCCCGAGGATAACCTACAATTAGGCACTTATCCGATTTGGGTTCTAGTTTGGTATCATCCAAACATATGTCTAGCATTCCCAAATCTTCAAGAATGAGAAACCCGGTTTCTTTCCTGTTCATATCTAATATGAAGTCTGTCTAACAGATTTTATGGAACCTTATTCTAAATAAGTTCTGCACTATCTAATGCGTATCCGTTGAAGGAAATGGTAGCTCAGAGTGACTCATGATTAACCTTATCATGTCCAACAAAATTCAGTTTCTCCGTTTGGACACACCGTCAGATTTACGTGTTCCGGGAGGAGTTTTCTTTGAAAGAATACTATACTATTTCAAGTATATGAGAAACTTATTGCTTAAGTAATTCATCATGGTCTAACCGTGATGGTTTAATACTTTAGTCGATCTGTTTGTCTACTTCATGTCGAAACTCTTTGATTTCATCAAAAGTTTCCGATTCGTGTTTCAAAAGAAACACATAACCATAACGCGATGCCACATCCGTAAAGGTCACGAAACATTCATATCCACTTCTAGCCTAGCTAGATATGGGCCCATTTACTTCACTATGAATAAGGGCTAACAAATCAGTGGCATTTGCATTTTTACCAAGTAAAGGTGTTTAAGACACTTTGCCCAATAAACTAGATTCGTAGAGATTATTTGAATGGAATCAAATTTGTCCTAGTACCCACTCTTCGAAAGTGTGGATATACGAGTCTTGTTAATTATGTCCCAGACAACAATGCCACAATTAAGTTTCAACTGATTTACTCAGTTTGAGCTATTTTTTTGTCATGTTATATATTTCAGAGCCTTGCCCGTCTTCCATTCCTTCATGTCTGCCTTGTCCATACGGCAATCACGCTTCCGTGTCCCTGTTTGCCACAATTTAGGCAGACATTTTGGGATATGTCATTTATCTTCCCAGAAGATTATAATGATTTTGCCTTTGCCCTATTCGGTACCCCAGAAGCCTTTGGCCAAGCCTTGGCCTTCCGGAATGTCGAAATAAGTTGAGCCTTGCGCTTCTTGTCTTATTGCAAACTTTGGCTTTGTCTCTTTGAGAATTGTCATTAACTCTCCAAGAGTTTACTATTGCAATTTATAACTTCAAAGATCTAAAATAGATCTATAAGATCCTTCAATTTCATTATCATACTTTAAGGATCTAATCCTTAGTTCTGATTAAGAAATTAAGGAGTCCATTTGGCAAGCTTAATGGATTAAGCACTAAAGTTATCATCATATGAATATTCCAAATATCATGCTCTACTATTTGCTTAACTTCGGGCTTAGGCCTAATATGTTATTTTATTAAATAAAGTAACTTATTAGTTTCCAGGACCATCCTAAAATTTTTATTCCCAATTTTGAAAATTAAAGTCGTTTAAATACATTTTTCACCCAGGATTATGTTTTAAACACTAATCTTTCAATTATCTTGATTCTAATAGTCCAACTATTTAATCAACGATTTTAGGTACTATTTATTATAATGATTACTATAGTCCAACTATATAATCAACTATAATTTAAATTAGTTAACTTCAATTATATTGATTACTATAATCCACTTATAAAATCAACTATTAATTGAAATTATTTAAATCAAATATATTGATTACTATAATCCAATTATATAATCAATTATAAATGAAATAGTTTGAATACAGTCCAATTGTTTAAAACAACGATTATTATTAGTCCAACTAATATATTAATTTATATGACGAAATATTTGAAATGAGCGCGTATGGAAAGTAACTAAACGAATATTGCAAATTTAATACTTGCCTCCCACTATTTTTCGGCGAGCCTCTAACTCTATGTGGAGTACTCGGGAAACCTTGTTTCCTACTGGGCTAGGATCCCGTTAAATAACACACAATCTTGACTTTGGCCAACAAATTGTATGATAATTAACTAGGTAGATCTCTAAGATCAATTGGATCCCATCCAATTCTTAGATCCAGTAGGTGGACATCCAAGTCCGAAACATATATCTTATATATGCCAATATATCCAATATATTGCCTAACCTTTTTCCTCTGAATCAACTAAGCCTTGGCTTTGACACAACAAACTTAGTGATCCCAGTTAAGCGGAACCCATTGACCATGGAAAGCTTCGTAATCAATGTCGATGGACAAGAAGTGATCTTGACTTTGGCCAACAAATCACAACTTGGACAAGACACCGATATGGAACAAAGCCTTCGTGATTCAAACACATCCTCGACGGACAAAGGCCTTGACTTTGGCCAACAAACCAATGCCAGTCTTGGATCTTGAGTAAGAATCACTCAATGGAAGGAAAAAACGCTTAATATGATGTTGAGGGTTTTTCGCGTGCAAATTGGCAACCAATTTATTATCTTTGTTAAGGTCTCATCATCATACACCCTTAAACATGCATTCTAAACACATAATAAGGCGCGTAAATAAATAAATAATAATGATATGCGGATGGATATTTAACACATTGATCCTATATCAAATCTCTTCCTTTCCTCTCTCCCGCTAGCACAAGTATTACTTCTACCCGTTACATAACACTTCTAAAGAAACCTCATTTACATTGAGGGGAATATGTGAGAAGAAAAATACAAAGAGTAAGGAGGTAATAGGCTGGACACGCAGGTCTAATTAATAAATTCTAAATTTATTACAACAATTTCCAAAATTGCCCCACCCATCTAATATCCATCTGATATACATTATTCATGCATCGCAACCATGTATTCACACCAGCATGTTATCAATCAATCTAATCCAATTAATTAATCTGATAATTAATGACCATCCAATGTTCAAACAACGATTTGATTTTGCGCGAGTCCAACTCGTTTTGCGAATAAGTACTCAAAGTACGAATTCTTGAATTAAATTAAACTACAACATTTAATCCAATTTAATTTGCATTTAATACTAATTCATTATTTAATTCCAAATTAAATATTACACTTTATTAATAAACCTTTGCGACTTAGATTCCAAATCTAATCGTTACGGGTCTCAAAGCCCGATTAACATCCAATGTTAATTTAATTTAAAGTCCAATGGGCTTTTAATTAATTTCTTAAGGCATGGACTTTTGGTCAACTTGGGTCAAACCCAAAGACTAAAGCCCATTTAAAGGAATCACCCTTATATGCCTAGAAACCAATTTAGGCCCATTAGGCCCAATTAAAGTTAAAGGTCCATTAGTCAAAATTGGACTTTATGGATGTGGTTTTGGGCCCAATTGGATCCAACCAATTTAGCCTAAACCCATCTTGGTACAACCAAGCCCATTTAAGCCCAATTACAACCTTTTAAGCCCAATTTCCAAAATTAGCCCAATTAATTAAATCACAAAATTCCAAATTTAAAATTTAATTAACCAAAGTGTATTCCATAATTAATTACCCAAATCAATATTTCCAAAACATCAATTAGCCTAATTAATTATGCTCATTAACAACAATTAGTGTCCAACACAATTGATCAAAAATCAAACCCATTTTCATGCATGCATGTCTCGGCAATAGTAGGGTAATTTTATCCGATTTCAGTTTTAATCCAATCAAATCCAATTCAACATTACCCAATTGATTTCAAGTCATCCAATGAATCAAAAATCAAAAATACCAAGACATTAGTGCATTATCCACATTCGGCCAAGCCATGTGATTTGGGGAAAATTTTTCCAAATCAATTTTCATGAAATTGATCCAATCCAACTTCAATTAAACATCATTTAAGCATACTCAATCAATTAATTTAACCAAATCATGCTCAAAATCAATTTACCAAATTTTAACCCTAAATTCAAGTTTCATGCTTTACTTCGCTCTGATACCATTGTTGGGTTTCTCTAAGGTCCCAATGATCATTATCAAGCAAGAAACAAGTATGAATACATCAAAGGAAGTTGCTGAATACTTACATCGATCGGTTGAGGAGATGCGGTGAAGAACAAAAACTTCAAGCTTCCTTCCATGGTGCTCTCGGCAGTGCACTGTTTCGAGCTTCCAAATTTTCGGCCATGGTCCTTCATCAAGCTCCAAGCTTTGTTTGATGATTCCAAGCTTACAAGTGGGTTTCCCTATCACCTTTATATGTCTCCACTGTGTGCTAGCACTTAGGAATTTTTGCCAAAAAAATCCCTTATATTCTCACTGCCATTCACGGAAAAACCAGAAGGTTTTTGGAGAATAAATTCAGCCCCTTGGGCGTGAGATGCAAGAGAGGAGAGAGGAGAGAAAAAGTGTTGGTTGTTTGTTAAAATGTGTATCTAATACACTTAATGAATTTCCAAATTCATTTACCAATTTTTGCTTTTCAAAAAAGTCAAGCTTTAATGCCAACCACCTCCATCAATCAATCAAGTGACAAATTGTCACATCACTCAAAGTGAAAAGTGATTTGACGCTTGATGTGACTAATGATTTGACGCTTGATGTGACTTGTGGGCCACACTCGAATTCGAAATGCGAGTGCGCCCGCAAACACTCTCGGGCTTGGGTTAGCTAATTCCAAATTAACGAATTTTCCGTTGCGACGAAATTAAATCTAATTTAATTAAATAACTTTGCCTAGCAAAATTACTATTCACGTCGCTAACGAATTAATTCTAAATTAACTCGTTCGCCCGAATTAATTCTAAATTTAATTCTGCGTCGAAATCCAATTTCGTTTAATATATCGAATATATTATTTTATCGATTAATTCCAAATTAATCGTTCTCTCTCTTTAAATGATATTTTATCCCAGATAAAATATCTCCGTAATTAATCCCAGATTAATTTTCTCTCTCATCTAATTAATCCCAGATTAATAAAGTGCGAGTCATACGTCATCGGTGAATCTTCAGGAAGCGATCCATGAGATCCCCGGATATGTTGGCAGTAAATCCGGTCGTCGGACTATCTGAACACGTAAGTACCTAGTACTACGTTTTTACCGATTTACAAGACAAGGTTGGCTTCTAGCAAAGCGTAATGCCTACCCAATTCTCCAGAAATATCCTTACAGGAATATATGATCTATATCAGGCGTAGTATACTTAGTATTGCGTATTTCGATCCAGCATCTGATGTCACGTGCAAGGCCTGGGGCTGGAAATGTGTCTGCTCCGTACGAATCACATATCGGATCTCTGGTAACTAGTCTCTATAATCGGATAAACATGACCTAGTCATAATATCCCGATAGCTGCAGCTTATAAGAGAACGAGTTTCGTATCCTATGTGATCATCATTTCCACTATTACTGGAGTGATACTTCCATCTCGACATCACACCCAACACACTACGATTCTCAATATACCCAAAAGAGGCAAACACAGAACCTGTTAAAGCCCTGGACGACCAAAACCAAAGTACATTGATTGTCGCAAGTATTAGCGGTGCAAGTCTCAGGTTAAGACCAAATACACCTACCCTGATTCAGACTTCCATAGACATATAGTAATACTATCAATGGAATTCTGAGGGGTCTATCCAGAGCGAAGCTGTTTTCCGTACCATCGGTAAAACACAACCTCCTACTACACTTGCATGAGTATCCTATACCTAAATATATGAGAACTATGTCGTTATGCCCTCACGACGCGCACAAGTGTAATACTAGTCTTTTCCGCATTATCGATGTCATATCTCGATAATACTACAACTAGGGATATTTAATGATTAAACCTTTATGGATTGATACTGTCTCATATCATCTCAATTCAGGAACTAATCATATGGACCTTCTATCATTTATACATCTTGGTGAGCTAATCACAAATGATAAAAGAGCAATTTCCTTTGTCACATAGTTAATTTGTACAACAACACCATGATCTGTACAAATAGTGACGCTATGGGTCATAACTGTCCAACACTTGGACCCTTCACCCCAGCAGAGGGGAGTTACCTCTTCATACTGAAAAGTAAAAATAAAGACTGAAAAGTAAAGAATGAACTATTGCGTAAAATAAAAAATTAAATACAGAAAGCTATAAATAAACAAACAAGATACAATCTTCTTAGTATTCTTAAGGAAATCCCCAGAAGAAGGTATGAATTTTCCTTCTGATTTCAGCTTCAATTTATAGGCAAAATTCTGCCTCACGCGTCGTGACGTAAACCACTTTGGTGTCGCGACGCGTCGGTTATTCAATAAGATCTTGACACGTGGCTTTCGATAAAATAATTGGCTTGGCGTCGCGACGCGACGCGTAAAGTTATACGCGTCGCGACGCGACGTAAGCAATGACGTGTATTATCGACAGCATGGGATGATGACACGTGGCTGGCGCATGTTAGCAAGATTGTTGTGATGTTGACATGTGGTAGGCGTATTTTAGCGGTCACGATGCAGAAGTGTTACGCGTCGCGACGTAGAATTCTAATTTTGCCCTTTTTTATCCGATTATCACCGTTTAAGCCCTTATTTGATTCCAGATAGTCCTGTTATTTTATTTATCTACAAAATAACACAAAATACATTAAAATATTCACAAAAATCAAGAAACTATACAAAATATTAAGTAAAAGGGATGGTAAATATTGATATAATTACCGCTTATCAGAATTCCATCAAAAGCTATTTCTATGACCTCATATCATATATGGTTCGGTAGAAATCCAAGTCTTAGATATATAAAGATTTGGGATTGTCCTGCATATATTAGAGTTGTGTAGCAGAATAAATTAGCACCTAGAGAGTATAAATATAATTTCGTTGTATATCTTAAAAATTCTCTGGGATATCAATTCTACGATTTTGAGCAACAAAATGTATTTGTTGTTCGTTTTGCCACTTTTCTTGTAAAGGAATTTCTGAGAGAAAGTGGAAATTATAGAAAGATTGAACTCAATGAGTTTGATCCCAACATTAAGGAATCAGAGATCCAATAGGTGAATGATCTACAATACAGGTTCTACATAAGTCGAATATAATATCAAGGCCTCCCGGGAGACTATTTGAACGTCTGATGTGAGCCTTGATGTTCTCTTCTTGGAGGAAACAGATCTAATTATGTATAAAAAAAAAATATGATATTGGATATCGATTCAGGAAAATGGCAGGAAACCAAGAAATCCGAAATGGATTCTGTGCATGACAATCAAGTCTGGGACTTAGTTGAATTTCCTGAATGACTTAAACCTATTGGTTGTAAATGGGTTTATAAAAGGAAGCGAGGGCTTGATGGAAATGTGGAAACCTTGAAGGCCCGAGTGGTAGCGAAATGTTACACTCAACGTCCTGTGATTGACTATGAGGAAACTTTTTCACTGGTAGTCATGCTAAAATCCATTAGGATTCTTTTGCCCATTGTTGCATATCATGACTATGAGATATGGTAGATGGATGTGAAAACCGCTTTCTTAAATGGATCCTTGATGAGGATATCTATATGGAACAACCAGAGGGTTTCATATCCAATGAGACTTCAAACTTGGTTTTTAAGCTCCAAAAGTCTATTTATTACTTAAAAAGGCATCCCGAAGCTGGCATCGTCATTTTGATGAGATAATTAGATTATCTGGATTCATCAATAACGATGAAGAACGTGTGTTTATAAGAAAATTAGTGGGATTATGATAGTATTCCTTGTTTTATATGTAGACGATATTCTTATCATTGGGAATGATATATGATTGATGCAAAGTGTGAAAGTCTACCTTTGCAAGAACTTCTTCATGAAAGACATGAGTGAAGCTTCCTATATACTGGGTATAAGGCTCTACCGGGATAGAGTTAGGAAGCTTATAGGGTTGTCGCAATCCACGTACATATATAAAATGTTAGAAAGGTATTGTTTTACTAACTGTAAAGCAGTAAATATACCTTTCCAATACGACATACATCTTTTGAAGAAAATGACACCTCAGACTGAGGAAGAAAAAGATAAAATGTCTAATTTGCCATATTCTTTTTGTATTGGAAGCATAATGTATGTTATGCTATGTACAAGACCTGACATCAGTTTCAGCGTCAGTATAACTAGCTGATATCAATATGATCCGGGTAATGATCATTGGATAGCCGTGAAACATATCCTGAAATATATTAAGGGTAATAGGATAAGTTTCTCATATATGGAGAAGATGATCCACAAGTTAAGGGTTATACAGACTCCGACTTTCAGGGAGATCCAAATGATATAAAGTCTATATTCGGATACATATTTACCCTTAATGGCGATGCGGTTAGTTGGCGATGTTCAAAGAAAGGCTCAACAGTTGATTCCACCTTTGAGGCGGAATTTATAGCGGCTTCAAAAGCTGCTAAAGAAGCTGTTTGGATTAAAAATTTATCACAGAACTTGATATTGTGCCTAATATTACGGATTCGATCCCACTGTATTGTGATAATAGCGGAGCCATTGCACAGGCTAAGGAGCCGAGAGCACATTCCAAGGTTAAACACGTGGAAAGGAAATATCGCGTGATTAGAGAGATTATTGAACGAAAAGACATAGTGGTCTTAAAGGTTCAAGGATAAGACAACAAAGTAGACCCAGTTACTAAGGTCTTACCTCCTGAGTTATTTGATAAGCATATGGATGAGATGTGACTACGGTACTATCCGTATCCGAATTGGCACTAAGCAATTGAGAGTTTGTTGGAGTTGGTGTTTGGAGCGCCAATCCGAATAATATATTGTACATTATATTTTATTATTTATTAATAAAATAACTATATTTTCATTTCAAACATTATTAATGGTAATGTCATTATACATATTAGATTGATATATAAATATGCTAAGAATGACATCGATCTTAAAATAGTCATGTAGTAATACTGGAAACCGAGTGGTCTGACATTGGGATAGTATTACTATACTAAACTATTCTTAAAGTAAATATTCCTAACCGTTGGTTTTGGAATACGGTCGAATTCCTATAACCTATAAGACTAGCACATGTCGTATATTGGAATTGGAGTTCCAATGGTTTAACCCGATGTACCATAAGCTTGGGAAGCTCGTATAGACATGTGGGTATTCATTGGAGAAATTACTAAATGACTCACAGGTGATTCCTAATTGTTGGAAGTACACACCATCGTCAATAAGAATCTTCTCGAGTCGAGTAGCATATGTGATCCTTTGATTATAGGATAACATTGATTTTGTGTGTGATCATTCACACTTTGATGCCATATATGTCAGAGAGCTTTCATGGTCTGACCGTTAGATGTTCATTGGGTGTAGATCGATGCACTCGTTAATCAAGTGTGTATCAAGATAGGATTTTTCGGCCCGTATGTGTATCATAAAAGGGGTTTAGTTATCCATGTAAGTAAGTCACGATTCTTAAGACTTTGGCCAAAGCCGATCACCTAGGGTGGATCGTATATATCATAAATGATGTTTTGATTAGTTGTAAAGAATCGTGGACATGTCGACATGAGATGTGCGCCTCGGAAACTTGACGGTGTAATCTATGTTTCCTAAGCACAACTCGGATAGCCTACGACAAATGGATTGTTAAACATATATGATGACCTCGACTTGTATAATTCAGAAAGGTCATTCGTGTTCTTCGTGAATTCGGAGGTGGCTGAATTACGTACATATAAGCTATGCTTATATGACGAACATGTCTGGACTTAGAGAGTCCCATAATATTAAGTGTACTCGTTGAGAACTTGAATAGCCGATAAATTTTGATAATAAATAATATTTGATATTATAATTATCAACTAAAATAACTAAATATTATTGGATAATATTAATTATTTACTTTGACCCAATTGGATTAATTGGATTAATCTAAAATCACACAAGGACTTTGTTGTAATTTCATAAATATCTCTACCATTGGAGAATATTTTGGTAATTGTAAATATGTAATAATAGGTGTATTTGGCTTGATTTAATTGGATTAAATCAAAATGATAGACATATAACTAATCCATTAATTAAACTTTTTCTTGATTTAATTGGATTAAATCAAGTGGTAGACAAAGGTGATTAGTTACACCTAATTATACATATTTGGACAAATTATATTAAGCCCACATAAAAGTTGATTAGAACTTTTATTAATTAAAAATTGCATAAGTTTTGCTATAAAATGCAAGCTTGAGCAAGTTTTTAATCAAGCTTGAGAAAACTAAAACAAGCAAGAATTATAGATATTAGACTAAATAAAAGAAGTGTTTAGAGAAGTTTTGGAAGTTCTTTATAACATTTCAACAAGGAAAATAAGAATGGATCTTGGATCCAAGCTTCCTAGCTTTGGGAATTCTCTACAATAATAAGGAGAAGAATATTGGATATTGGAACTAAGCTTGCTAGTTTTTGAAGTTCTCCACAACATTTCAATTAGGGATGGAAATTTCACCCACAAACCCGCAAAATCGCAAAAACCCACCCGCAATGAGTAGGATTTGGTAAATATTTAAGTGGGTTTGGTGCGGGTTTGGTAATTTAAAACAAAACCCGCTGAGAATTTGGTGAGGGTTTGATAATTAAACAAAACCAGCGGATATCCACTACGGGTATCCGCTACCCGCAAGTTTAATTTTTTTTTTTATATCTTTAGAGTAAAAAAAAATCCCTCATATAAAAGGACTCATTAACTTACAATTTTTGAATTGCTCTCTCTTAATATTTTGAATTACTTTTGGTCATGATTCAATAATTTTGATTATATGAATTTAACATAATGAAGGATATTCAGTTAGTGATTCATGGATGTAATTGTGATAATATGAATTTGACATTATGTTATAAATTTTTTAAACTTTTATTTGTGTCATAATTTACAAACTGTCAAATGTATTTTTTAAAAAAATTATGAAAAATATCAATGTTTAATTAAAAATATTATATTATTAAGAGCATAAGAGAATTCAATATTTTAAAAACCCGTAAAAAAATCCGCTAGGTACCAGTGCGGGTTTGGTAATTTATTTTTATATGCGGGTGCGGGTTTGGTAATGAAAATTAAAACCTGCAGCGGGTATGGTGTGGGTTTGGTAATTTATTTACATATACGGGTGCGGGTTTGGTAATGACAAACCCGCACCAAACCCTACCCACTGTCATCCCTAATTTCAACAAGGAGAATAAGATTGGATCTTTGAATCAAGCTTGTTAGGTAAGTTTGATCTTCTCCAAAGCTATGTTTTCATTAGTGAGTTATCATTAATAATACATATAGTGATGAATTATGTATTGGATACATAATGACATAACTTGAAGTTGAAATTAGGCTAATGAATTGTGTATGGATGCTTTGGAAACATAAACACGATATGCTGGTAATTGGGTCAAATATGTTTTGGAGTTTGGAACTCTATAATATATCTTGGAGTTGTGACTACAATTCTAGAATCACTTGACCACCTTTGAGTGACCTAGAATTGTTCATGGGTCACTTTATTATGGGATTATATTTTGGTTTATGTTTCGATTCAAAGAAATACACATATGTATTTAGAATACATGTAATTTTGTTGTATAGCATGTTTTGATATTGGTTTTGATGTTAAAATTAGACTTTAGGTGTATTAAGTGTTTAAAGAAAATTGGAAGTGTTTAGAATTGAATTAAAGGCAAATTTGATCATTGCTAATATTTTACATATGACAGCGTTGTGACACTCACCTTTCAGAGCTTCGAGCGCCGCGGCGCTAACACTTGCGAGCCGCGACGCCGAGATCTCACAGATTGGATGTTGCGACTCCCAAGCCTGCACGTCGCGACGCACCGAGAGTCGCTGCCCATGAACGATGAAACTTCATTTTCTCCATTCCAGAGTTTCCAGACTCCGATTTTGTCCCTGTTTTTTCCTACAAACTCATAACGAAATATAATATTCCATAAAATAATTAGAAAATACACACATGCTTGATATTCATGGGTTAGACCCACTTTCGCTGCGCGGGACACTGATCTGACTTTAGGGGTCCACATCCGCCTCAACAAATACCTCTAGATTGTAATAACCCAAAGAACTCATCGAACCCGCACCAAACGGCCTTCTTCAGAACCTCTGAGGTCTCTAAGTGGATCAACTTTGGAAGCACGCAACACTGTAACTCTGACTACCAATCTTCCTCCTTGAGAACTCTGAAGGTTTAGGAAATTGGGTTAGCGTGTGTTTTTGTGTTGATGGTCAATCAAAGAAAAATCTCACCAAAACAGAGAAGACAGGAAAACAAAGAAGTTTTCAAGATGGATTGTCAAGATGGTTGAAACGAAAGGTTTGTAGGCTTTGAATAATATGTTTTCAACACATATGAAAGTTGCTCTAAGTTTGTTTATATAAGTATGGCAAATGTAAGAGTTTCTTAGTGTAAATCTGGCTCAAAACACGTCCAAAATAACTCACTTACGCACGGGCATTCGAACGCCTCTCAAACGCACCTCAAACATAAAGTTTCTGCCTCCGGGCATTCGAACGCAAATACGAACGCACGTCGCAGACTGATTTTGAGGTGCAACTTATAAAGCTTGTAACTTTCTCGTCCCTTTGTTAAATCATGCGTTCTTTATATGTACGTGATCATCTTCGAGTCTATTTTCCAATGAAACTGACACCATGTCAATTGGAGTTCTAAATCTTCTAGAATGTCCAAAAGAGTGAATATCACTCTAATATCTCCATTTAATGTTGTCCAAATACTTGTCTAATTGCTCTGAAATCTTTAAGACTCATTACAACTCAATTGAACTTGTTTTATTATAAAAGTTGACAGCACACATAAGTCACGAATTTAGGTTACAATAGCCATCCCACTCTTATATGGGGTGAGACTATTTCAATTTAAATTTTTGACCATTATTTTTGAAAAATTGTTAGAGCTTCATCCAATACCTTTTTTTTTTGGAAACTTATGAAACTCCATCGCCTACTCATCTGATCCGAATTTAAGTGGAGTATGTAAAATCTCTGGCTACCCCAAACTCTTACAAAAAGTATACATCTGTATTCGAATCTAAAACTTGAACAATTAAATTATAAACCTTATGCAATCAAGTCGTTGAGAAAGAACTCCATCCAATACATGTACAAAGATTCTATCAAATCGTGGCAGTCGTCTAACTTTTAGTAGCTAGATAAGACATTTATTTATAGACAAATTAACATGTTATATTTTAAAACGGTTTACTTACATATTATATTCTTAATATTATAATACACACAATAATCATCTACTATACAGTTAATAAACATAAAGATTAAATACTAACACGAACAAGTTCAATGTATTTCTACCTTTCAATGGAACAAATATCAAAAAAATTATTTTGGCTGACTTTATGAAATTGAGCATTGGTCAAACAATAAGTTAACTAATTCATATTTTATACCCTGAGTATTAAAGCTCATATCCATTGCTCAAAACTCCTATATTATAAATAGGATATGGGAAAAAATATTGATATATATAGTCTTATTTCTATTTCTGTTTTTTCAAAGAAATACTATTTTTAAGGTTCGAACTCATAATCAAACAGATAGTTAGGCAAAAACATAAGTATTAATTATGATAAAATTATAGCTTAAACATTTTTTTTACATGCTTTATTGTCTTATTGATAGGGCAACTGCTATTAGCACTCCCCTACAGAAGTCAGAAAATTATTACATAAATAATAATTATTATTACAATTAAAGGGACACAATACATGTTTTAAAAGAGGCATGTCTCTAATTGCAATGGAATCTTTATTATCTGGAGAAAAAAAAACTTATAAAAAATGATTTTATCATTGACTCTCCTTAATGATTTGGGGTTGTTTAACAATACATGAGATGCGACTGTTAATTATCATGCCTTGTCAATTATTTTGAATAATTATGCCATAATGTATTTATTATTCATGCAAGCACTTACTTTTTCTTTTCTTTT